>KK119112.1:669401-702015 GCA_000611955.2 Stegodyphus mimosarum
CAAATATTATTGCCTTGCTTATTTAAAAAAAATTAAATAAAGGAGAAAGGGCGTAAATGTAGGTATGTTTCTAGCATTGTGAAAAAAACGACAGTGCCTAGAGCCATCAAATGTAAGGGTGAAGGATCACATTATTGGCACCTGGAATGCCATAGGCACCTGGTAGCCCGAATTTTGAATTTCGACTTTGTTTTATTACTTATATCACATTCTGTAAAATTTTAACGGATTTTCGATTAACAAACTCGAACATTTCAAAGCGAACAATGGCAACAATGTATATAAAACGTTATTTTAATCTCCAGCGCGCGAGTTTGTCTAGCGGAAGTTCTAAATATATGTTGTTTTTAAATATTTTGTGATATTGCTGTTAAATTGAATTTTATATGCTTTAAGTGCAAAGAATATGATACTTAATAAAAAAACGTAATGCACAAAACGTTAAAAAAAGGCCATTTAGGCGTAATATAACATCTGAAAGCTTTCAGAATTTTTTCTTAATTTTTGTTTTGTTTCTTAACTATATTCCTGAATGCAACGTAGAGTAGTTAAAACTTTATGTAAATCTGGTCAATGATACGAAACATAACAAATATAATGCAATAGTTCAGCGCAAATGTTTCTCGTAAAATTAAGATCTATATATGAACTACCTAGACCAATTGGTGGTACCATGTTAAGATTTAAGTTCTGTTTCATAAAACTGAACGCTTTCTCTTTTCGTTTTACAAGGATATTAAAATCTCTTATAATAATTATCGGTACACTGAGAAAAAGAAAAAAAAGAAAGAAAAAAAGACAGTTTCTATATCTCACACTCAACTGGGCCGATTGACGAAACTCAAATTGCGTTTTTCATGTCTCTGAAGTGCGACTTAAGATATATATTAGATTTATGTGTAGCATTGTTTTAACATAGGTATTTTGACACAACATCGGACTTTTTCTGAAGTGGCATGCCAATTGTTTTCCATATGTCAATTCTACGACTCAAATTATGCCTAAATATTAAATTTTGTATAATTTGGTGCGAAATTTACGGAGAAGTTTAAAAACAAGAATAATTCACTTGGCGAACTTCTTAACTTATAGCAACCTATTTTCCTTTCCTTTTTTTGTTGTATAAGAGCGGTGTCTAAAAATATATCTACTTTAAGATGATGTTAGAAATTTTATAGGTTATAATACAAAAATGTTTTCGAAAAATTTATAAAAATTATTTAAAAATACAAATTTTAAAATTAAATCATGAAGAATGTGCGAATTATATTTGGATTAGGCCCAAATTAGAAAAATTTAAAATTATTTAAAAATACAAATTTTAAAATTAAATCATGAAGAATGTGCGAATTATATTTGGATTAGGCCCAAATTTCGAATTCTGGAAGAAGGAATCAAGTAAATTTAATACAAAAAGAGATATTTATAAATATACATCAAATTTAACATTGAAGAGCTAAAATTTTGAGAGCTAATTTTTAAAAAACTACTCATGCGATATTTACAAAACTTGGCAGTTTGCCGTAATTTCAGTCGTAGAATCGAAATATGGAAAAACATAGGTACGTAATTTCAGAAAGAGTCCGATTTTGTGTCAAAATACCTATATTAGAACAGTGCTCTATATATAAATCTAATACATATCTTAAGTCGCGCTTTCGAGCTATGTAAAACGCAAGTTGAATCTCGTCAATCTGCCCTATAAAACGGAAGATATTAAAACTTCCCCCCTTTTTTTGCAATGTACATCCTTGTTGACATGAAGCTTAACAGACTTACCTCTGAATATTTTATGAGCCCAATAAAAAGGAACATTTTTAAATCCAATGCATCTACTCCAGGATGGATGTAGACAGATGACAACACACACCTCGAAATTTTTCATTTTTACTGGCTAGTGTTACGCTTTTCATGAACCATAATTTGTTTCAAACATTGCAAACATGTCCAATTCGTCATCTTTAAAATGTTTGACGAAATGTTGAGTACAATGGATCAGTTCTTTTATTCGCAGACACTGTTGAAGAATGTCACCACTATAATCTGGTGAAGTTGCACCCAAATTTAACAATTTATTACTCGCAACAGTAGAAGAAGTTGAAGCACCTTGATTTATTTAGGAAACTAATAAATTCAATCGCTTTTATTTTCTTCTTATTACTTTCATAAACATCGCTTGCTGCTTTCTTTCTTTCTTACAGCTCAACGTTCTTTATTATCTTCTTTCGATAAATTTTTTTGCTTGTATCTTACGCTGTATTCTTAGTACATATTTATTTTTTGGCATTTTATATTTTTTTTTGTACAAAAACAGTATATCACTCTCACAGCCGCTCACCGTGCACTCCAACCTAGAACCAAATGGTGTTCTAAACTATCTCGTGCGCACGCACTTGTGACATTATAAAAATATTATGTTTTTTTGCCTAACTTAGAGACTGCTGTAGCTCAACCACAATACTATTTTTTTTTGGTGCGTGTGTTTTTGTTTAGTAATCAAAGGACACTTTGTTACGTTCTCCCACGCAACACATTATCGCTTTCTTACGTGTATGCTGTCATGGTATCAGCGGGTAGCACGTCCAGCTAGTAAATGGAAGATCTGTGATGCGGATTCTGCCCGGCGAGAGTACAATCTGTTTCCATGTTCAGTTCTCTATAAACCCTAATAATTTCTACACTGGAACCGGATTAAAAATGTTATGAACAATAATTTGACACTTTCTGGACTTGGTCGACTAGGTCTCGTAGCTTTCTCCAGTCGTCCTTTAAATGTGGGTTAGAATATAAGAGATTACCACTTTCCTTTATGTGATTTCGTGCTGTTATTGGTTAGTACGTCTAGCTAGCAAATGGGAAAATCCGTGGTTCAAATCCTGAAAAGGGCAAGTTAATGTTAGATGATTCGTAGCTCTGAAAAACCTTCCAAATCTCTACAATCATATTCAGATACTGCGCGGATGAATGCCTTTGTCCTTGCCATTCCTTAAATATACTATTAAATATTATTTTTAGTAAAGAGTTAACATTTAATTTTTGGTAGTGTTACAGAATTTCGTACATATTTCAGCTAGTAAGTCATTCAAAGTGAGGTATTTAAAAGCAAAAGGAAGTCATCAAGTTATCGTTGTTATTGTATACAAATGGTCGAATTTTACGATATTATCATCAGAATTGCATTGAAACAACCGGCTGGGAAAATGCTAAAATGAACCAACTAACTGGGCATAAGTTTCGCCCATTGTAAGCAGATACGCATCTGAGCATGAAATTTGAGGATAAATCATCCATATCGCAAACCATTGGTGCGAAACATTCGAAAGCAAAAACATATCTCAAGCCTGAATTCATTCGCAGTTAAAAAAACCGATCACATAATTTTTTATTATATTCTTTAAACTTCGTTAAAAAGGGGAATTGATCTTTTGTAAACATTAATGCCTTTGAATGACTTCATTCAACGATATTAAAGAAATTGCCTTGTCCTTTTAAGTTCCTCTGAAAGATTTGATTGGATCCAATTATTTGGATTTGGCCTGCTGAAAAGAGCTGTATCTAAGCGCTAACCTAGCAAATTTGATAGGCTGCGGAAGGTATCTAAAAAGAAATGGATAGCATTGCGACGAAAAGTTTACCAAATCTTTCTATACTGAAAAGCACGATGCTTATTTATAGACTAGAAAAAGGTCATTAGATCGAACATTTAAATAATATTTGCGTTTCAAACGTTAATTAAACAACCTCGAAACCGTTAAAAAATTTATGAATCCGTCTGTAATATACCTAAATTGAAATACTTTCTTTTCCATATGGGTATGTAAACAAACTTAATTGTTTTCAATATTGTGAAAGCAGAGAGGCGGAGAACATAATTGAGACACAAACCGTGTACATCACGATAATAACGCAAAAATTATTCTTGTTGTATTGTATCTTTAATAATTGCTTAACACTTTTAATCTTATACGAAAGCTAAGTCTCGGAGGTCGCGCGTTTTATTTCAGTAATGTTTACCTTAATCGAAGGCACTTTCACCTACTTGAATAATGTATAATTTTATCACCTTCAAGGAACAAAACGCTTGAGAAATCAAGTTTCACGTATGACCTCAAATGAAAATTGTTTGTCAACTGCTCCTCTTGCTGATGCATATTCAAATGAATGATTCATGTGTGAACATCAGTTGCGGGAATGAAATATGTTTTCGTGTGGGGAAATAAACAGTCATACTATCGTAAAAAAGGTAAACATTTACATGTGCCAAACGTTGGTTTCTTGCAAGTTTTATTTCCATAAAACATTTTATTATGACTTGCAGCAGTCTTGCATTGAGCAATTCCGAATATTTTTTGAAAAAAGAATTGCTTGCTTTTTGTAAGATAACTGTTTCGAAAAATTCTAAAGATAATATAATTTCAGTGTAAGAGAAGTCTCTTTAATAGAAAATTGTAAAATTCAAAAGTACCAAATTTATAAAAAAAGAATAAAGCAAGCTAAGTGTTTATTTTTATTCCAGCTCGCATGTGCTTTCTGAACTATGATATAACAAACTAAACACCATTTACTTGCGGGGCTAAAATTATAACACTCTAAATATAAGCAACGAAATTGCAAATCGAATATCTTGCAATCCTACTTCTAACGCGTTAGCCAATTTTTATAAGCAGTTGTTAGCAAAAACCAAAACGTACTCATAGAAAAAAGGCAGGCCACCCGCTGGCAGTTAACATATTGGTCAGATAGCAACGCTAACGGAATTTGTTTTGTTTCAAAATTTCCAAATTGTCGGAAATTTAAATCGGTTTTTGGTAAAGGGCCATAAACTGAGCTATTTCAATTCCTTTTAAATGTGAACATTAATGGTCTCCCATTACATGACAAGTGCTAGGCAAATGAATGTTGCAGGGATGAATGAAGGATGCATGCGGGTGAAGATCACATGTATAATTAAAAACAAAACAACACAACTGAGCAATAGGTGAACGGAACACAAGAGCGGAATGGAACGCATTGTCAAAACATTCTGTTCTAAAGACATGCATTCTCACTCGTTGTCTAATTTACTTATCTGGTGGAGTTGACGGAAGGCAGCAGGTAGAGGACAGATATAAAAATAATATGTTAATTAAAGTAAAATTTGCAAGATAGGTATGGTGAATTGCGGAAGTTGCTTCTAAGCCCTGTTTCGAGTCTCGACATAAGGCCTTCAAAGTAAGATTTGTAGCCGTATCTATGGCTGAAGAAACATTCCACTAAAAATCCATCGGCTGGAAGTACTGTTGAGAAGTTAATAATAGAAAAAATTGCATAAAGCTTTCATTTTACTTATGGGCATGTTTCTGCTAAAGTTTAGAATGTGTAATGCCAATTAAATTGTACCATCACAATTGCACTCAAAGTTTATGAATTACGACAAATGCAAATGTGACATGCATGTGGCTAATCTGCGTTACAAACCTACTTGTAATAAGAATGTTATGAAAGTCAGAATAAAATATTCAATAAAAATATTATTTGCAAAAATTCTAGACATTTAGGTATTATCTGGACATGTATACATACGGCTGTTAAATTTGAAATCATCGATAAATTATTTTCCTAACATGGATGCCTCCAAACGATGTCAACGCGCAATCCTGCAATTTTTAAGAGTGGAAAATGGGAGTGCTTCTGAAATCTATCGTCGATTGCAAAAGGTCTATGGCATGGAGTGTATGAAATGCAGATCGGTATTTCGAAAGTGTAGGGATTTTCGTAGTGGAAGCATGTGGTGATCACCGAGGAAGCCGTTGTAGATGTGGACCGTTTATTGAAAATCAATCGGCGAATGACCATTCGAAAAACAGCGAAGGAAATGTCTATGAGCTTAAGAAGTGTGCATACACAATGCTGCGTGAAAGGTTGCGAAACCGCAAGGTTTGTTAGCAAAGGGTGCCAAAACGTTTGGCAGAAGAGTAGAAGATTCATCGCATGTCTGTTTCCGTGCAACATCTTAATATGGTACCACGAAATGGGAAACCAATTCCTTTCAACGTGCTTCTTTGACGTCGATGACCTACTACTGTTAGAATGGCTACCTACGGACACGGCTGTCACTGCTGCCACGTACCGTGCCACATTGCAGAAACTGAGACAGAATATCAAGAGCAGCCGACGTGGTATGCTGTCACGCGGGGTTATCCTCTTGAATGATAATACTCGTCTTCATGTGGCTGCGACGTGCCAAACATAGTTACGGCAATTCTACTGGGAGGTTCTCAAATACCATTCTTATACCTCGGACCTCTCGCCGTGTGACTATCATATCTTCGGTCCACTCAGAAAATTTCTGAAGGGACGGCGATTTTTCGATGATAATGAGGTCCAAGCTGCCGTTGAAAATTAGTTCTACAACCAACCCTGGAGTTTCTTTACCCAGAGTATCCATCATCTCTTTGACGGCTGGGACACTTGTTTTAACCTACAAGTAACGACTGTAATTTAGACTATCTGTTACGTCTGTTTTACTTCTTTCTTTCGTATACTAATTTATATTAATATCATTACACCATTTCTCAAACCGACTGTAGTGCCCTTCTCATTTGAACGACCCTTATAATATACAGTGGTATTATTTTAGTTTCGTTTTATTCTTTCATCAAAAATATTATACCCATTACATATTACATATTAACTGTTACATTGTATTATCTAAATTTAAGAAGCTAAGATTTATTAATTAATGTAAATTTCTATTTTCTGAACCAAATATTTAATATTTAATACAACTATTCATTAACCAGTTGACTATTCTGAATGTATAAAACTTACTTTTTTGACTGATCCTATGCCATTCGAAACTACAAAGTATTTCCATAGATAAGCTCTAATGTTGTTAACCCCGGTATACTACCATCTGCATGAATTTAACGAGAAGTTTGAAAATGAATAGCGGATTATTGAGAAAAAACATGGTTTTACTATTATATTGTTGCGAATGTACGGGTTCGTAATGGAGTGAATGCACAAGTCGTTAAAAAGTTAATAAAATTTATTCTTTTTGCAAGAAATAAAACAAAATACTGAAATATATCCTCAGAGATATTCGTATAATATCACAATATCTCAAACGTTAAACAGGACTCAAATCAAAATAGAGAAAGTTAATCCAGTCTCACAGCGAATTCGCTGCAATCAATAACAGCATTGTAAACAATACAATTCACTTAAAACAACAATAACAACTGAGCTGAGGTGTTTTAATTCGACTGTTATAAGCTTTTTAATTATTCAGGAGAACAGTCTGGTAAAATCTATTTTCTCGGTTTTTGTGGATGGCAACAGCAATTACGAGATATTTATTTATTAAATATTAAATACACGCGCTCTTGTATTTTTACTTTTTCGACGTAGCTTTCTCTTCAAATTCGTCTGCGTTGCACGGGAAAATAAAACAATTTTAATTACAATTCTAAATAAATAGCTAAATAAATACGAAATCCCTAACAATATTATATATATATTGTTCTGCCTTTTTTGTAACTGTGTTTTCATGATCCATTTTAACTTTTAACCACTTTATATCAATTATTTTCCTTTCGTGCATGAATAAACCTGTTTTTTAAATATTATATCTTCTTATCCCATTTTCAGTTTAGAAACTTGACTAAAAAACTTTTAAATTCATATTGTCATTTCTAACACCTTTTGTTCTCAACGTTAAATGCTTCGCGTGTTGTAGTTTATTGCTGTGTGTTATTAAAGGCTTTGTTTCCTGTATTTTTATAGAGTGAAAAGCAGGTTGTAAAATGTTTACAAGGAATGATATTTTGCGAAAGAAATCACCTTTTTTTAAGCAAAAAGCCGTTTAATGGGATTCACAAGCTTTAGAAAAAAGATATTGTGATGCGTGGGTAGTTTTTCAATTTTGCTGTTTATTTGAATCGGTGTCGGAGAGATGAAACGATGGGAATTTAATACATTTTTTCGTTACTTGACTTTGCGTGTCCTATTTAAATGGCTTCCATCCGCACATGTTACCATCTTGAGAAGCTGCTGTAAGATTTTCTAAGAATATGAAGTAATTTTATTTGCAATATAATATGAAATCGTGATTGTCATATTACAGTTTTAATATCAGACGAATAGAGAATTCGATCTGACTGTATTTCTTAAGGGAAAAGGGCTTGTAGCATGCTTCAAGACAAAGCTAAATAGCTGGGAACGTCATGTCATATTTTCCATTGCTATCTTATCGTCATTTTAAATATTGAAATGAAATGCGTTTTTCGTAGGTTTTTTTTTAATAAAGACTATATAATTATGTTATAAGGAAAACCTTCCAATATAGTAAAGTCTCTCTTAACAGGACCTAAAAGGAATCGGGGTTAACCCGGTTAACCGAAATTCCTGTTAAAGCAGAGAATGAAAGAAAAATTATGTAATTGACGGAAATGCATTTTTTTAGTTAAAATAAGCAGTTATTAAATGTATCCATTTATTGCAAAAGTTTTACTTACCAGCAATGTATAAAAAATTCAATCATTTTTTACTGCTGAAGGCTGGAAGTTCGGCGACTCGTGTCGTCTCTATTAATGAAATACATTTTCGTCAACACCTTCCCCACCCATATTCCGGAATCCTTTTTTTTAATTAAGAGGAGTGTGCGATACCGTTAATGAACAAAGTGTTTAATTCTTTAAAGTGTATTAGCGGGCACGCTCCCTAGATGGACGTGCTACAGTCAAAGCAAAATTTATAAGTTCTATGTATCCCTGAAAAGCAAATATATAAAAACATTTCAATGTGAATGAAATCAGTTGCTTCTTTCCAAGCAACAACCAAGTCTTAAATAATTGTTTTATTGCCAAACCAGGAAACAAACCCTTTTGACACTTCAGGTTAATACGTATGACTTCAAAATTTAAATGTAATGTAATATAACATTTTCTCAATACCAATAAAAGAATTAACGTGGCATTAATATATCGTGTCAGTTATAATACATAAATGCTGAAATTACGGAGAAATGTTCGACATGCAATGAAGTCACATGTAATCGCGTGCTTTCTTCAGCGTCAGGAAAGCGAGCAGTAACAACACTTTTTGAAATAAAGCAGATTTTTATCTCCAGCTCGTAAGACTGCTACCACTCGGAAAAATGTGTGCGAAAATTAGCTTTTCAGGGTTTTAATTAATATCTCGGCTGATTAAAGTCGTTCGAAGATTATAATGGTTCAAATGGCCTTTCACGAATTTTTGGGATTGGGAATAATGTATTTAATGTTTGGCAATTCTGTTTTTATTTCGTATTTTGTAAAACGTAAAAACTTTTTATTAAGAAACTCTATGATTTGAAAGCAGTGGCAACACTTTTCGAAATAATCGCAGATTTTTATCTCCAGCGTGCGAGATTGTTGCCACTCGGAATATTGAGCGTATTTTGTAAAACGTAAAAACTTTTTATTAAGAAACTCTATGATTTGAAAGCAGTGGCAACACTTTTCGAAATAATCGCAGATTTTTATCTCCAGCGTGCGAGATTGTTGCCACTCCGAATATTGAGGGCTAAAATTAGAGTTTTCAGGATTTTTTTTATTTATCTCGGCTAATTAAAGTCGTACGAAGATGAGAATGGTCGAATGGCTTCCCACGAATTTTCGCAATCCGGAAGCACCTCTCTTGAACCTCAACTCCCCGCCGTTCCGAAGGAGATTATGCCAAAACAAACAAGCAAACAGATAGACGCGCACAGATTTTAATAGTACAGATTGTTATTTTTTATTTCATATTTAATATACTTAATTACGAATTTTCAATTTGTTAGCCCAAAGGGCGTTAACCCAGAAGGGCTATTAATTTCGTTTTGGCATTTTGCGTCGATTCAGTATAAATGTCGGTTCACTTTTCAAATTGTTGCCGCCAAATATTAGAGTCCTGTATTATATTTAAAGAAATTAAATAATGAAGAATCTGCATAAATGTATATGTGTTTCTTGCACTGTGATAAAACAATGGTATCTAGAGCCATCAAATTTTGAATAACTTATGTTTCCACCCAGATATGGGCTTCTGGAAGCCCAAATTTGGAATTTGTTTTGTTATCTATTTCATATTTTGTAAAACGTTAACGAATTTTTGATTAACAAACTTAAAAGATTTCAAAGCGAGCAATGGCAACACTGTACGAAGGAAAAACATTTTTGTCTCCAGTGCCCGAGACTGTGTATCGAAAATTCTAAAGATATGTTCATATTAAAATTATTTTGCGATATTGCTGTTGAATTGAATTTTATGTTTTAAGTGCGAAGAATATGATAATTAATTAATAAAGTTAACACATAAAACGTTAAGAAAACAGCCCGTTTGGATGTAATTTAAAATCTAAAACCTTTCAGAAATTGTTTCCCTAGATAGTGAACCAGTATGACATTTTAATGGTATTTAAGATCTTATTATCGAATTATTTAACTATTTTTTGAATTGATTGATTTTTTGAATTCATTAATGAATTGGTTGCATTTAATTTGCTACAGAAGTCAAGTACAACGGCCACAAAGGAATTGCCATGAATTATGAACTGTCTGTGATGGTCTAATGCCATGACCACAGTCTCAAGAAAAGTAAGAACAACTTATAATTAAATTCTTTCCTATCATGGGCTATTTCCTGCCTACTTTTGTTCGGAAGCATTACAACAGCAAATATCTGCATTAGCAAAGAATTAGATGGTCCACACTATCTCTTCGAATGCCCAGTGCTATGAAGGACCTATGTGTTCGGTATCCATCGCAGTTAACTACAAGATGTAAAACTTCTCACATAAAAAGAAATGAGTACGCAAGAAATATCATCACTGGTAACGAATAAAGTTGCCAACACAAGCCCCAGAGTTATGTCGCTCTCTTCCTCCAACGTATTCAGGGATTTTCTCATTTTCAGATTTCTTATTTACTACAGTATAGCTCCCGACTCGGTTCGTCTTTCTCAGAACTCAGCGTACTCTCGAGACTCTCCATGATACAACTCGCGATGCACTCGATAGCCTCAACTATGCACACTCTCAGTGCACCAACTGGCGATACACGCTACGACCAATTAGTCGTCGCCCTGCCTGTACGTAGAAGCTAGTCTAGTGTCGAGTTGGTCGTCGCGTATATCGCAAGTTGGTCCACTGGGAGTGTGCATAGTTGAGGCTATCGAGTGCATCGCGAATAGTAGCTTGGAGAGTCTCGAGAGTATGTTGAGTTTCGAAAGTAACCGAACTGAGTCGGGAGCTATACTCTAGTGGTTGCAGTAGAGCTGTCTTCACCGTTTCAGCCTGATAGCCTGAAGGCTGTATTACTAATTGTTTCAGCGTGTTTGTCGTAGTTTTTCGACGACTGTAAACGTGTTTTGGAAGCTGTCTTGAGTAATACTGACTAATAAATAGTGTTTTCATTCTTCATCAAATGTCGCTAATCACTCCAAATCAACGAACCCGTAAGAACGCAGGAACCTTATTTGTTCCCTCAAATCTGTTTAAGCGCTAATGCTGAAAAGCAATGCATCTTAAAGAAACGTTGTAAACATGGAAAAGTGCAGTCGAAGGGCAAAACCCTCGCTAAAGCATCCTTGTCTGCTGTCTACTGTTAAGTGTTTGAATTGCAGGAATATATCAAACTTAATTTTTTAACATTTAGAAAACTTGCAACGTGATTAAAAAATAGCCAAACAATTCTGAACATTACAAAAATATTTTATTAGCTACACTAATTCTGAAAATGTTCATAAAAATATTATTTGGATATGATGTGAATTCCATACTTTTTATTACTGCTTCAATTAGTTATATTCTTAAACTCGTACAAAGATTTAAATTATTAAAACTATGTTTATAGCTCTTAAAGCTTATGAAACAATATAGCTCGTAATAGAAAGATGAATAAAAATATTACATCGCGTTCCGGCTATTGGGCTGCTTGAAAAATATATTAAAGATTTTGTATCTTGTGCAATAGCAGCATTTATTTACCATATAACAAGCATGATAAATGGTGAAACGAAACGTAATTTAACTTTTTACTGCTCAAAATATTACTCAGGCAAAATTTAGATAACTGTTGTTTAATATATGACTTGATTTTCAAGAAATTCTAGTAACACGACTCATCAGTACAAAAGGGAGATGAATGCTACGGATAACGAAATGAATTATTATATGATACTTATCAAGAAATGTGGATGAATAAGGACCCTTTACTGACTCAAAGAACTTAAAGTGTGAACAATGAAGTTATATATATAACATTTAATATATTTAAGAAATTATTACAACGCCGAATTATTTAACTTTCTTTTAAATTCTAATGTTGAGAGTTGTAGGCATTTTATTTTATATCAGTTATTATATAACTTATTGTTAGCTAAACTAAAATTTAGCATGAAAATTACATTCTAATTTTATTCATATAACAATATCCGCAATACAGTATTACAAAACTTGGAGCAGTGGATGTATTCTTGTAACGAAGAATGCTCAGACACGTTAATGAGCCGTGCTTGGTACCAATTATCCGCTTTTATATCGTTCTAGAGTGAGTTTAAACTGCTCGATTTTCAGGAGCGCTGGAACGCTTTACCCAAAACTCTGAGAATCGTCAGTTTTGAGTAACATGAGACTAATTAACTACGTTATTGGAAACCTACTCAAACCCAGCTGTAGTTTCATTATCAAACAACTTGCGAAAGAGTGATGCTTTACTGTATTGCAGTTAGAAAATTCAAGAAATATCTACTATCAAATGCAAGGTTTTGCAATAAAATTAAAGTAGAAGCAAAGTAAAATATTGATAAGATCGGGGAGATGCGTTTTAAAGATGAGAATAGTTGTGAAAGAGGCATAAAATTATGCTGATATTTACGTTCTTATAAATCCAAACAAACTATGCAAAAATAACGTACACAAAAAAGAGGCATACCAAATTAAATTTACCAGCTGGTATTTACTAAAAACATTATGTACATTTAGAGAAATATTTGTAATGCTAAATTTAAAGTTCTTAATTAGATTGTACTATGTTGAATCCGTTCTATTTCTTCTGCTTTCGAATGTGCAGCCTGTGATGCCAGATGATTATAGAACAGTGAAAAGGAAAATAGGCAATACAAGAACGCGCAAAAGGGTGACTTATTTCTGGCAAAAATGACAAACTAATATTGTTATAGATTTCGAAATTCTATCGATTCTGAAGGTTTTCATTATTATTATTATTACATACTCCGCCTTTAGGAACTACGCAGAAAAGAAGTGATGCCTTGTGGATTACTTTTTTAAGCGAAACTGACTCATATCCATGTTGCACATGGGGAAAACCCCGAAAATTCCATGCAGCCAGCCTGTTCGTCGGGACTCGAACCCTGAACCGAACTAGCAGTGTTCAGCAGCTGGTGGACCTGGTGGCACTGAGTTGTGGAGCTGGCATTGAGATGTGAGTGATTGAACTTGGTGACAATGAAATAAATCTTCGTGAGAAGACATCTCTTTGTCTCCTTTGCAATATTTAGCATTTATATTGACACTGAAAGAAATCTTAAGGAAAGAATACTTAGGTAAAATTTGGTAGTATGTAACTGGTGAGAAATATGATTTAGATACTGTTGCTATATTTTTCAGTTTATGAGTGCAAAGGGGCTTTGTTCCTGAAGGACTCTTGTTTTCGTTTTGCGATTTTACTTTGGAAACATTAAAAGTTTCAGTCACATTTCAAACTGTTGCCACCAAATCTTGCAGCGCTGTATTATATTTAAAGAAATTACATAATTAGGAATCTGCATAAATGTGTGTATACTTTTCCAAAGGGGATAAAACAATGGTACCTAGAGCCATCCAATTTTGAAGAACGTAGTTTTTCACCCGCATATGTGCATCTGGAAGCCCAAATTTGGAATTTGTTTTATTATCTATTTCATATTTTATAAAACCTTAACGAATTTTTAATGAACAATGATTTAAAAGCGAGCAAGGGCAATACGGGGGAAAAAACCTTTTTATCTCCAGCGCGCGGAACTGTGTATCGGAAATTCTAAAGATATGCTCATTTTAAAATTACTTTGCGATATTGCTCTTGAACTAAACTTTATGGTTTAAGTGCGAAGAACGTGATATTTAATATATAAAGGTAACACACAAAGCGTTAAAAAAACGCCCCTTTGTACGTAATTTAAAATCTGAAACCTTTCAGATTTTTTGGGGTTTTTTTTTTTAATAATCTGTTTTTTAATAAGACTTTTAAACATTTTATATTTTAATTTTGAATAGTAACTACAAGTGTTTCAACAACTTATCCTAATTTCTTACAATTTTAGTGTTACTTTGTTTTGAAATTAGTTGTCGTGGCGATAATACTTATGCCACTGAATAGCTAGTGCATAATATTCTACGAAGACATGGAAGCGTAATTAAATAGCTTTCAGAAAATTGGGATATTTTTAGAAAGGATTTTTATACTTTGAATATTCATTTCTGTCTACTGTAAAGTGCACTGATGTCAACATCTATGATAATGATGTTCCGCACTTACTTTAAAGTGCACTGATGTCAACATCTAAGATAATGATGTTCTGCACTTGGAGAACATGGGCAATTTTCGCATTTGTCTCATTAAACCATTGTTTCATAATACGTGAATTACCACTGCCTCACACATTTCGAGCGCCTTAAGATGGAGAAATGTCCTTGATCTCTAATGTCTCAAGAGAGAAAAAAACCGTTTTTTTTTCCTGGGAATCTTTGTTCCATACGGTGAACTTCGCTGGAATTCCCTTTAGAGATTTCTGAGGTACATTTTGGACAGTGTGGATGTCTTCCTTCAGGAATAAACACGATTCTTCCATCAGTCGAAGGTGCAAAAACAAAGTACAGTTGTCACATTACCATTAAGATGCTAGAAACTAGGTTTACTGACTTAGCACAACGTTCCACTTTATTTATTCTTGTTTAGCTCTTACATCGAAGTCACCCCAAAACGTAATTGTGCATACTTCAATAATGCAGGAAAGGAAGTCCTGGTAAAAGGAAATAATTTTCCTGTTAATTTTTGCGAGCCCTTTATACTTGAAATTTTGATTTATTCTGTTGTCATAAATGTTAAGAGAAAATGTAGCTATTTTATTTGTTGCTTACTGCTATTCGGTAGTTTAATAAATCAAGCGAAATCTTGAAATGGAAAACCCGGGAATCGATTATTTGTTTCACGTAATTTCCTCGTGGAAAACGTATATTGTCAGCCTGTGTTTATTTGCATTTATGTTCGTAATTGCTTAGGAAAATGAACTCCGTGATATTTCCTATAAGATTTATTTGAAGAAACATTGCGTTTTTCTATTTAATATGCGAAAAGTAATCAAGTTCTGATAATCTTGAATGCTTTACCCGATTAATCTTCAATATTTTTTCCGTGGTAATGAAATGTTAAATAAATAGGAAATTATTGTAATTTACATTAAACTGTTTAGCCGCTGATTAACAGTAACAGTTTAGTATAATATCAACAAAAATGCTCTTTTTTATAATTTTTAATTTTGCATAAATGTATATTCCATGTTCCAGAATGCTTTAAAATAAATATGGCAATTTAGATGTAAGATTTTATGCTTTATTAAATAACATTTAAGGCATATTTCCCTATTCATTTCTCATATTTATTTTAAAAAAATTAATTTTCTCCATTTGCAAATTCGCTTAAAATGAAAGAAGAAATTTGCGTAAGTGTGATTCATTTTTATAATTGTTACCTTTTCGCGTTATCAAGGCGGGGGGCGGGGGGAACTAGGTAACGCTTTCAACGCTTTATATGTCTATGCAAGGTTTCGTGACGTCTTTACCTTTCTATGCCAGTAAACTGGACGGTTAGAATAATATAAAAACAACTAAAAGATTTCTTTGCATTTCAGCTTGAAGTTACAGAATGTAAAATAATTAACTTATCTTCCGCTTCTATTGGACAGGTAACAACGATTCATATTCTCTGCTAGTAAATTTTACATTTAAAACTAATAATCTGTTTTTTTTTTTTTTCGTTGGGATTTCTAAAGTAATGTAAATCGGAAACAAACTCGCGAACTCATAGCACAGTATTAAAGATAAACAACAATAGAGTAGTTTCATCATGACAAGGTTAGGTTGCAAACTTATCTCTATTAAACACTGAATGATTATTTAAAACTCGTTTCATTTGCATTGTTGGTGACGTAGACGAAACTGGAGAAGTACAGATAAGATTCAACATAAAAATAATGTGCTAATTAAAGAAATCATTAACTTTGTCACCTAAGCTGTTCGAAAAGACACATTAGTTATCTTGTGTCGGCCGAAAACATCACAGGGACAATGTTAAGGCGAAACCATCGTTGCAGAAACACCGTGGGAGAAAAGAGAAAACATCGTTCTACAGTATCGTGACATAAAATATCGTCAAAAAAATAAAGCGGTTCAAAAACATCGCAGTTTAAAACATTATCGTAGAAAACATTGTGGCAAAAAATAAAGCTCCTGCAAATAATCGCTTGACAATAACATCGTATGCATGTGCTTTTAGGCTGTTAAAGTTGTAAATGTAAGTTTGCATAATGATTAGCGGGAGAAGGATTGAGAAATATTTTTACCACTATCAGATTTTTGAATTAATTAATACGTTTTTTCTAGAATGCAAAAAGGAAACTTAAGCATTCAAAAACCTGAATGGAAGCAGCCACCATTGGCCGAGCGGTAAATTCGCTAAACTCTGGTAGTTCGATCCAGCGAACGAGCTGGCTCAATGAGTTTTTTTGTGATTTTCTTTATGTGTAACGTTAATACGAATCAGTTTTTGAGAAAGTGTTCCACAAATGCATGTCTTCCTTCTCTTAGACAGATAGCCCTAATGGTCTTTGCCGTAATTCAATAAATCCAAATTCTCTATTGAAATATTACTTATTCCTGACATATTTCAACAAAACTAACGAATAAACATCGAAACAGTTAACTGCATGCTGTACATAAAAATGATAATGATGCTAATGAAGCTTAAGAAGATGTATAAAATGGCACAAAACAAGGTTTAATTTTTAATAAAAGAATATCAGATTAACATAATGAAAGAAGATAATTTTACATTTTCATAGTTAAAAAATTTAATATAGGTTCTACTTTTTATGCAATTACTCTCATCTTCCCTTTTCTAATGTACATTTTTCATGAAAAGCTAGAAATACAACTTTATGTAAGAGACGAATTAAATAATGACCTTTGATATTTAGTTAAATAAGTTTAAAATTCTATTATTAACTGTTATGCGTAGCAATAACTTTTTACTCATTTTGAATTTTTTAATGCTTAAGCTAACTTTTTGCCCTTTTCTTCCTCAAACGTTTTTAATTCAAAAGTATGGCATATAGAGATAAATTATTTCTCATTCATTTTTGCGCTCACAAATCATTATGAGTATATATATGGACAACATTTTAAAACCTGAATAATACATGTCGGGGATGTTATCGGCATGCGATGGATTTGTGAGTGCTTTATTTTATACCACGGTATTTTCTACTACGGTGCTTTAATACTGCGATGTTTTGAACCGCGGTGTATTAGGCGGTGTATTAGAACTGCGATGCTTTCTCCTTACTTTCTTTTTTCCCACGATGTTTTATACGACGATATTATCGTTCCGATGTTTCCATCCGCAATGTTTCCGCCTGTTACCTGTCAGTATAGATGTAAGTTATTTGTCTACTATCCATTTTAGTTTAATTAAGAGAACCCTATAGATTCGCGAGTCTCTTACCTATTTTCTTTGCGCAAACCTAACTGAAGATTTTCAAATAAACTCTTCATTATCTGATTTCGAGCTCCATGACCTTATAGCGTGATGGTTTATGGATGTTGCGCAGTCAACGTCCATTAACCATTATTCAATAAGGGCAGTGAATTTTAATGTGTTCTACGCGTATGTGGACTGTTAGGCTTAGATTTTCCACATGATTCCAGCAAAATGACATGGCAGATGTGCAGGAAAGTTCCTTTCAGCCAAACTTCTCTTCTGGGAACTCAGTGACGAATCAACGCATCTAGTGTAATGTCACGAACTCATTGCACTGCAAGAAAAATAAAGGGCAAGCGCATCGCACAAAAGAGACTCTGTGATTCTTTAGAAAGCTGTACTCCTCATCGAAACCAATCCGTCTTGCGAAGAGTCGAACAATGAGATAGTTTTTCGTATGTATTTAGTTCGGAAATAAAGATTTTTATGGCATCGCAGTCTTGATTTATTAATTGGTAATGATATCTGGCAATCACAATATAATGTAGCAGCGGGGTCAAAATGTTCAATCTTATTCGCAGGCACTTTTAGCTCGTTTACAAAATATTGGCACAGCAACTTAAGGCATTTATTATATTTTTCATCTTTTCATATAAAAATAAAGAGTATAACTTGAAAGCCGCATCGGTTGCAACTGACACCGTCTGTAAGGCAAGTCCCGTGTGGCAGTCGATCGCAGTATTCTAGGCCAGTGGTCTCCAACAGGGGGAACGCGTACCCCAGGGGCAAGTAAATTAATATTTGAAGGTACGACAAAAAAATTAGCTTAACGACCATTTGCCGGTATGACCGTGTATTACGTGAGTGCCAGGTTCTCTCAATGGGTTATTTATAATTTTGTCTGGTTTAATTAGTGTCTTGGGAGTTCCAACATCATAAAAGCCCCGTCTTTGAAGCGTTTATAATGTTATAATATAATATCATAATCATACATGGCGCGACATCCCAGGGTGGTCCAAGGCCTAAGGGTACAATTTATAATTCTTTTCGCCTTAAGAAGAAGCGATCAAAAATGTTTGGAAATCACTGTTTTATACAATCGAAATAGATAAGCATACTTCAAGTGAACCTCTACAGTGTGGTCATAACCTTTTTGATTACACAGCTTCAATTGGGTTTATATTAACATTAGAAACATCTAAGAGGTCATTAGCGAGGTCTTACCAGTTTTTAAGCGTTAATGTTATTTTACCTTACGTTGCAATATCAGAAAATTTATCATCCATTTAGCTTAACAAATGTAGCCGTTCCAAGAATCATAATTTCTTTAATTTCCACTTGATCTCAGGAATATCCAGTTTTCAGAATGTTTCCGATTGACTTGGCATAATATTTTTTATTTATTTTTCTAATTATAATTGTACTTTTTTAACCAACTAGATAGTCTAAAAACAATAAATTTATTTTTTAGTAATTAACATATTTTATATTTTAATACTACATCTAATTTGTAATATGTGCGATGTATATGAATAATAATTTTATGAACATTTACATCATTATTGTAACTAATGTAAGAAGCGCTGAAGCTCTATTCTATGTATTTCAGAATAAGCATTTGCATGCCATATAGCAATATTTCTTGTTATTTTTGGAGGGGCGGGGGGGTTTGCATTACTGGAAAAAGGAACTGAGTTTTGTTAAGTACCTCTAGAGACAGTACAGCTGATATATATTAGACTTACAACAAATATATAAATCTTGCTGATATGTAACTGCAGCTACAAGTGAAATTAAAGTTAAATGTACATTATGTGTTGAATTTATATATCAGAAATATAAACAGTCAGTAATCTGGAATTCTGTTTGTAGGATCCCTGAGGATTAAAGTGTTATTACTTGCATACATCAGGTTCTCATTCTTTTTTCAGAGATGAACTGACAAACATTAGAAAGTATTTAAACTCATTTTTGTGCCTTTCACATAAAATGATAAATACAGCAACTGACAATTATGCCATTTCCAAAACCACTTCCTTCACACCTTGACATTTAAACCTTTACTAGAAAATGCTATATGAACGACAGAAGTTTTCATTCTTTCTAAGGTCAAACTGTGCATATGCATGGAATAGCACATCAGCGCATTGTGACTCTGAAGAAGTGGTAGATGTCTTCTGTGTAAAAGAAAGTTGTAAATGATAAGTTGTTGTAAAGATGATAAAATGTATTAACAAAGATATACAGATATTCTTAAGAATTTTTTTCATGTATTAGACAGTAGGTTATTTTATGTTAACTAACTAACTATTAGGATTTAAGCCTTTAATATAACTGACTAATTATTAGTATTTAAGTCTTTAATATAATTAATACTTTTCGTAGCCGTAATCAGAATGCAAATTATTGATTTTCGAGTATTTAAGCTGAGGTTTTTGAATGTTTATAGTAAGACGTCTGGAAACCGCTTTCTGCTGTTATTTATTCCCGCCTACTCTGCCGTAAGTTGTTTTCCGGCTTTACAACCTGGCTAGCTGACGTTTTAAAAATACGCGCCGGTTATTTTCTAAGCCAGCTTGAGTATTCTAGTTTATGTTAAGTCTCAGACTAATTTAAATCCCCTGTTCCTGTTCTGTTCCAAGCTGCCCCTGTTTTGTTCAGTTTGAGCTTAAATGAAAAGGTTATTTTAACCTTCCTCTTAGCTTCGTGACTGTTTCAGACTCAGAGATAATTTGCTATCAGTCTAGCAGGGTATACAGGATTTTAACTCAAAATTTGAGATAGAATAAAAACTTAAAAGGTTCTAGTTGTGAAGTAAGAAAAACATTACCGATTTTATCGAGACGTATATTCGTATCGATTTCCATGGAAAACGTCTGGGAATTATTATATTTATTATCTTCATTATATACCGATAATGCATTAATACGTAAGAAATAATACGTAAGAAATACGTAAGAAAACTTTAATACGTAAGAAATACTTTAATACGTAAGAAATTATTCTTTAATACGTAAGAAAACTTTACTATGTTTGGAATAACTAAAGAATTACCTACATCTCTGAAGGCAAGCAACTGAAATTCAATAAAACTTCAATCGAACGAAAAAAAACTGGAAAACGGAGACGTTTTTTCTGTAGCAAAAACTTCGAAATAAATATTAAATCATACGAAATCTCATTAGAAGACTACATTTCGTGAGAGACTGAGCAAAGAAGTGTTTTCACCGATAATTTCCTGAATTTGGGGCTAAAACAATGAGAACTACGTTGTTATTATTTGTGTGAGTTGCTACATTTTCAAAATCGAGTTTCTGCCAGTGTCTGACTCAAAATATGTCTGAAAATATTGAATTCATTTAGAACTAAAACTGCATTTGTGCTTTATTATGGAAAACCCAATATAAATTTTTAAATTGTCAAAACGACCTGCTTCTCCATGGAACGTTTAACGCTTTAAAAATAAGCATATTGTATTATCCATTGAATGAATATGCGTAATATACGTCAGATTACCTACACTTGAAAAATCTAATTTTTTTTTAAATTTTATATTTCGAGGTTGAGTGTTAATTGAGAACTTAGATTTCGAGATAAAATGAGCAGGAGCACAAAAGAACTTCATCACCGAAATATTTATGATTTAAATTAGTAAAAGAGAATAAGAAACACTTTTTTCTTGCAGAATTCAATAGTTTAAGGAATAGCTACTAGGTTTAAATATCATTCATTAGAAAAACGTAAAGGAAACATTTCTTTGTCAGTTATTTTCTAGTTAAATGTCTCTATGAACTGAAAAATTCCAAACCCAAACCCTGTTTTTTCTTCCGGCAAGAGTTCTTGCGTTAGAATTGGAAAACAATGAATAATTGCTTAAATTAAATCTGTCTGCATATTTATAACTGCATGGTTAATAATTATTTTTTGAAGTAACAATTTTATATAGATACATAATATTAAATGCCAATAAATGCAAATTTATTTTTAATGCTCAGTCACTTAACGCAGTATCGGCTACTTTCTTTTATAGCAGAGTAAATAAGCGTTGAAATCTCTAAATTAAAGGAGCTGAATATAAACGAGTGTTATTTATTTATTCCTTAATCTTGATATAAAGTGCTTCCAAAATTTGAAGAATTTTCATTATTATTTCACTGTTACTTTAGGTCCCTTGTTACTGGAGTTTCTGTGTTAAAGAAATCACTACGCGTGTTTTCTTGAAATGCATTAATAATATATATATATGTAAATATTACATGCTTTAGAGCCGCCCACACGGTAATGATTAGAGAAGCCTATTGCGATACCGAAGGATCAAGGTTTGAATCCCGGAGAAGGTATGGATGTTCGTAAACGTATAGTGTCCTTGCAGCATGGGTGCACTCTAAATATATGGCGAGCCGAAAGTCCTCTCGAGAGGTTGGTAATAGGGGAAGAGGAGGTGGGAGACCCATCCTTCCTGGGGTACTTTCCATCAAAATTGGCCTTTATATGCATTGATCCATGTTATATGTAGGTTCATTTTCCTATCCCAAGAGAACGAAATTATAAATTCTCAACTTAATATTCTCAAAGCATAACTACGAGTGATACTCAATACATTTACACTATAATATTCATTGAGCACAATAACGATTTTTTTCATTATATAAAATATTTATAGTAAAGTCTTTACGTGATCACAAAACTTTATTGCACGAAATCTCTTATAATTCGAAGAACTTTTTTTTAGAGTAACTGAAGTATTTGAATATTTAACGAAGGAATCCTACATTAGTAAATCTCATTGCATACCACCCTTTGTAACTTGGAGGGTCTCAAATCTCTACTTGTTCCTCAACATTTTCTCTGTAACAATTGACACACCTTTCAAAGTATCAATATCACGTGCTGGTGAAGTAAACACTCGGTCCTTGACACGTCCGCTATTCCGATTAACGAACACTGTCAGCAAACTCTTCACTCGCAGTAGACCTGCCATTTCTTGGAGGGTCAATAGTGCTATCAGTTTCTTTAAAACATTTCATACCATTTCTTGACGTTCTTATCATTTGCATTATTGCGTCCATACAAACTCCTAAACTGTCGTTGATTGGGTATTTAATTCGTAGTATTACAAAGCGCACTCAGTTGCTTTTATTTTCATCGACGCTATTTCGTTACTAACTGTTCCTTGCTTACTGTCATTGTGGCGCAATCTAATGCATGGTAAAAGTACTTTTGCAACATGTCTACGTAATGATTAAAATTTGATCTTTGTAGCTTCCACGGTTATTTTGTGTAAAATTTTTATCATCAGAAAGACTTTATTTTCACCTTATACAGCTCACTGCGTGCAATGATAAGAATCAATAAATGGTTTGCCAGGCCTATAAATACTTTTGAAGCATTTAATAGTCACCATTCTTTTTTCTGATGGCGTGAGAGTTTTAATTAATTACTTAATGAAGTGAGATAAATTCCTGAAACTTTTAAGGAGATTTCAGTAAATATATATACTGTTCATTCAGAAGACATCTATTATATTATTGTTGCAAAGGCTGGGAGCGCTGAACAAGCTGAAAGGAACGTCGACAAGAAAAAAACTTTTGAAATGTGGCAATGAAAAAACAGAGTCGATAAACTGTGTTTCAGACTAATATCTGATGTTTTTAGATCGTTTCTCTTTTATTTTATTTTCACAGTATATTTAAGGAAAATTAGTAGGCATTTTAGTCTCATACTATATAGTGAATTTCTGCTAGAGTAGACTACACAAGGGCAAATATATATAAAGAAACGAAAGATAAAATGTTTAAAGTAAAAACTAGCTGTAACCGTGACGAAGTTAGACAAAAACGTTTAAATTGCGTTGTCTAGCAGGAAAATTGTCAAGTCTTCACTTTCATGTGATTTCAGGAAACACTTCTTTATTATTTTACTATCTCTTCCTTAATACTTTTCAGTTTATCGAGGAAAACTATACATCTTTCAAGAAAAGGGCGTTTACACGTTATTAATTCGATTTAAAATCGAAATCGAATTTAACAGGTTTTTCTGCGTTTGTTTCCGTAATGGACTCTTTTTTTTTAACTGTAAGAAAAAAAATTGATTTTCGATGTCTAAAGTTCTTAGTCTTTAAATGAAACAAGATATTACTAGAAGTTCTCTGTGTAGGCTTAGCAGGAAGTGGACTATTACCTATAGGTCACTGGTGGTGCTCGAATTTTAAGTTGGCCTCAATCTTCAGGTGAAAGAATAAAACAATTTTTAGTACTTCACGTGACCTACTTTTGCTGCTCGCAGATGGTGGTTGCGGGTTAACGATGGTCAAAGACAACCTCATGCAGTCACTATGGGACCGGTTAAATGAAACTTGTACCCAAACGAAAAGACATACATCGCACTTCTTTTAACGCTACTAACTCATCAACACAGGTTGCATATTTTAATCATAACAGCCTTTTCAAATAACGATGATTTGGAGATACTTTCTCAAAATAAGTGAAAAAGAATAAAACTTAGACACATGATGTGTTATACAACGACGTTACGCATGTTGGATCACGGAAAATTCCGAAATTGGAACCAGCACTATAAAATTTTAATAAAATATTTGTTGTTGCATGCATACAGGTTTGTAATATGCACATAAAAGCGATGACAGGTTAATAACACCCCCCCCCAAAAAAACGCTTTACAGTTCTAGAATTTTTTACTAAAATATTCGTACAGCTCTTCTCACTACCACAGAGTATAATCAGTAGTTACACTTTAAACTACTAAGCACATGAAACACAACTTAATGCAAAGCGCATCTGAAGAGCGAAGCTAACACAGAGACATCGCAGTACTGCAATACTCCGACCCACGCTGAACTGACAACTAATAACTCTGAAACGGATGCTCTCTTCTGTCCTATATAGTTTTCTGTCAGCCGACGAGCAATTTCTGGTACTTCCTGAAATTACTGAAAAGCATACGAGGACTGGATACGGTTACAGCTACATAAAAGGTCAACTAGGGTTATTCAAACCGACCAAAATGTCTTCGAATGGTCGCCAAGTTTGGCGACGTTTTCCGATTTCTTACCAAATTTGGCAAAAAACATTAGTCGCCCAATCCATGCGATATCTCGCCAATTTAGCGCGATAGTCATTTACTATCCTAGCCTGTTAAATAGGCTTGTCCCTACATTCTTATTTTTCCGGAAAACATCGTTTCATTAGATTTTCATTTGACATTAGAGAGAGAAAAATGCAACGTTTCCACATGTAATTTTTCTCAAATGATCTGTATATATACAAAATTCGTAATATTCTTTACTTACAAAGCAACAGTAGGCTATGTAATGTCATTCTTTATAACAGCATCTCTCCCCGCTTCAGTATCTTCCTCATTCCCCTGGAACATGTTTGTGGAATCGGACGGTTTTCTGAACATATTTGATGAATCTGACAATTTTCTTCATCAGAATAGTTTGTAACACTGGAGATGTGAAGAAGTTGTGATTTTAACAACATCAAAAACAGTCATAGATTCAGCCGTAGATTTTTCTGGACACTCACTCATATAACGGGGAGGCTCGAAAATTTGATTCCCGCTTCAATTCGAGCGAGTAATGCCAAAGTATATTACCAAAATAACAAATCTTCAGACACCGTGGTGGATATTTTTAAAAACTGCGTTGTTCAAAGAATAAGAACTCCACCGTTTTATGTATCTTATTGTTTTGCGAAATAATTAAATAAATGAAATACATTCCATGTATTAGTTTCATTCTCACAAACTTCAGATTCTTCTAGCCCATCTTGTGTAAATAAAAGTGATGTCTTGAAAAAGAAAATTACCTTTCTCTCATATAAAATAATTTATAAAGAATTGCTTCTATGATAACTATGATGCTGCCATTTTTATCAAAGCAGGAGTCGTCAGATTTCCCGAATGTTTAAATGATAAGCAGTTAGCATCTAGAAATTCCTTGGTTCGAATCTCGGAGAGGACACAATTATTTTTTTACGTTTCATGCTACGAACAAAAGTCTTTGCGGTGATGCTCTAATTAAAATGAGGTGGACGATAATCTGTCACTACGTGGATTTAGCCGACTGGTCTTCGTGCTTCTTTTCTGACTCTGTTTAAGCGGGGTTTGATATAAGAAATTCTCATATTCTCCCATACGCGTCCTGGTTTTTAAGTAGTTAGCACGTCCAATTAGCAAAAGGAAAATTAATTGTTCGACTCTCATCGAAAATACAATTTGCTTCCCAGATTCGACAATGTAAGATCTTTACATTGTGCCCCCCCCCGAAAAAAACATTCAGACATGACTACTTTCCCTGTAGTACATAAATTAAGTAATCAAGCGTATTTTGGGGTGGGGGAGAATATTGATTCTGGTCGTTAAAAGCAAGAAAACTTTTATCATATAAAGTTCTTCGAATTTAGTACAGTGCCTTTCTCATGCATCTATTTCATTGTGCTTTCTTGTTTATTATAAAGATAATTTTTATTGTCTTTCATCTAAAACCTGTATATTTTTTATCATTTTTTAAATATATCAGATTGCGATTAGAAATATTATAAGATTTAAGATTGTTATGATTAAAAAAACATATCTGAAGAATTTGAAAGTATACAAATATAGCTCATTTTGCTGTATAGGGGCACATATTTACTTTTTTGCCTTAGATAAAAAAATATCTAGACACGACTTGGAGCATAGGTATAGATTAAGATTGCAGATCCAAATTATAAATGAGAATGAATAAAAAGTTATTAAAAGGAAAAGGCATTTCTGTAAGCTTTATTTTAAATCATATGTTATTTCTTGGTTCTGCCTTGTACTTGCGGTTGTTTTATGTATTCCACCAGAATGTGTAAATGCGTAAAATGAGTTTTAAAATGTGAGGGCGAACGTAAAATGAGTTTTAAAATGTGAGTTTAGAAGACGATGACTGGCGACTCATATCACCGTGTTAGCTCATTTGTTATTCTCTACCTTAGCGCTGTTGCTGCCAGCTGGTGAGTTCATCTCTCTGCTTAAAAATTAAGTTGGTGCTCTTATAGCCGGGTAGTTAAGTTATAAATTTAACTTTTGAATTGCAAATATTTGGAATCATTGTCAGCTGTTTATTTCGCAAGAAGCGAAATAATTTTGTTAGCTGTTTCGGCTTTGCAATTTATAGTTAAAGTTCAAGCAAATCCTTTTAAATATTTTACAATGCTGTATGGTGTAGGGTAATGTCTATGGTTTATTTAATTTGTTGAACCAGTTATTTTATGCATTTAATCTTTACTGTCACTTCTTTTTTTTCTGTTTTTGCTTCAGAAGCAAATTAGCTCTGTATGTAATTAAATTAAATCAAATTAGCTCTCTATGTAAGTGAGGGTTTGAATTGTGAAGTCAGAGCTTCTTTTGCCTAGTGAAGGCCACGCTGCTAGGTGGGTTATTCTAAGATAAGAGTTCTTGTCTTCGGCCGTGCATTGTAATTGCTGATACTATTTCACGCCGGTGAAGAGACAGGAGCCAATTGTGACATTAATTTAATCTGCGTAGCCTTTGGCTATTATCTATTTAGATTTCGATTAAATTTCTCTTTTCAGTTCTCTCCATAAATGCTGGCTGATTTGTAAGCACACGGTGTACCTTCTGTTCATCTCATTCCATTTTAAAATAAAGGCTCTTTTACACCCTTTTCAAGTCTCTGTACTACTTTTAATGAATAGCGATAATTTGCTTACAGTCTTACTGAGGTTAATAAGTTACATTTAATAAAAGGCTAATACCTTACAAATGTTTTAGTATTGAAAAGTAAAGACGGCACAATAACTCGTATGACATTCTAAGACAGTGGTTCTTAACCTTTCTTAGTCCATGCAACCTTTTCAGCATTGCTAGATGCCTGTATACATTTGATGATGTAGTTGTGCACCAACTAACTTCGTAAGCATGGCCAGAGAGGTCATAAGTGTGGAAGACATGCAGAATGCAGCGTACCTAGATGAAATTTTGGAAAACCTCATATAACTAGATAATCACAGTGTAGCTTTATTTCTTGACGTCTAATATAGAAACCTGTGAAGCGGTGAATAGATGTTAGTTAGGTGATGGAAGGGAGAAAAATGACTTAAATATATTAGCAGCTGGGATATTTGAACTCGCCTCCTTTGTTTCAGTTTTGAATGATGACTAGGCCGAGCTTCCTCATTGCAGATCACTGTAGAAGAAACTAGTAACGTAAGTGACGCGGTACAGATTCTTTGAAGGAGATGTATCTAAAGTAAATCAGGAATTAAAAGAGCTATTGACAAATTAAGTTAGTAAGTTAGAGGTAAATGTCTTTTATATTTTATATCTTACATGCATTTATTTAGATTTAGATTATTTTTAATGTGTTTAATAAATTAAACAAAAAATATACGAAATGTTGGTAAATACCAAAACTTGAATAAAAGTAGCTTTTTATATTCATAAACTAAAACTAAATACTTAAAAACTACACAAAAGGCTGACCGCTACCCTCCTCCAAAATGAGTTTATATAATTGCCTTAAAATCTCTAAAGATTGTATCAGAAAAAAGATTTAACTTTTATAATTGCTTTTCATAATACCATGTCACTTTATAGTTAATAATTCCTTTTTACCTTTATTTTTCAAACTTCATTCCTTAAAATATTGTTACAAATTTTTATTGTGTTTCTGTATATTTCCACACACTTTCTTAGGAGGCTTTCAGCATTCATTCGTGTGTTGAAATGATTGATGCACTATATATATATATATAATGTACTACTTGTTCTTCTTATATATATATATAATGTATTACTTATTATATATACAACTACATGTATATATATATACAACTACATGTATATATATATGTATGAATTTTATCTCCATCCATGTATATAGCATCCAGAATATAGCATACGTTGTAAGCTATATATAAAAATGTTTTAATTATAACAAGTGTACTGAAGAATAATAACTAGGAAATTAAAAGAAAGAGTAATTAATTGGAAAAGATTCTAGAAGTTTAATATTTTGCAAGTATTGGAAAAGACAATTTGATTTAATAGCATACATGCAAATGGAATTTTTTCTTATGTGCGTAAGAAAATCTATAAATAGATATGAGAAAGGATTTTAATTGCAGAAATATTTTCTCCCTGGAAATGGGGAATAAATTGAATTGGAACAAGAGTATGAAATAATGAAAGCGGAAAATATCGCATTTCCAGTTTTAAAAAGTTCTTTTTCTCACGTAAATGTGGCTACAAATAAGATGCATCTTAGAATCGGTAATGTCATAGAATCGCAATTACTTACAATCGCAATTAATTTTACTGAATTATTAATTATGTTGAAATATTTAATTTCTTCAAAATACTAGTTTAAATAGATATACCATTTTTTTAATTAATCGAAGTCGATTGTAAAAAATAAATTTGCGAGATATATTCGAATCTCGAATTTCATCTATTCTATTTGCCTAGAATTTTGGCAAAACGAGAAGTGAAATATGAAATTAAGGGCTATGATAGATAGGATCTTAGAATCTAAGCAGTAAGTTACATAATAAACGTAATATTTTGATACAATCGTTGGCGGCAGTTAAATAGCTTTTTTTTTCTCTGTGTGTAGCTAGTTCTGCAGCAAATACTCCAGACACTCTGTTATTTTATAAAATCAGACTTTTCTCCATCTTTAAAAAACGAGCTATCTGAACAAAACAAAATAAAAAATCATTACTTAGAAGAAACTTTTCTTCAACAGAGAACAGGTAAAAAATTTCAAAATATTATTTTTAGACTGTTAAAAATATTCTTCTTTTCCATACAATTTTTGCAGTACTTAGAAAATGTTGGAAAATATGGAATTTATACAAACCTTAAAATAAAAATTTAAATAAAATAATAAGGACCCGAATTTTTATCTATCTATGATATAGTATAGCATGTATGTTAAAGAATAAAATTTTCATCATCAACTACTTTTGTATTGTTATTTAGTTGATTATAAAAGTTGAGAACATTTATTCAAGAGAAGGCATGTCTTCGTAGACAACTCTATAAGGAAAAGTGACGCAGGGAGCTGCTGAATTACAACTGACACGAATATTAATGCTGACGATGACGAAATTTTACATACTTTTATTAAAAAATGAATTAATGAATGAAATGTCAAGTTAATCACTTAAAAATTAATTTTATTTAAATTTCTTAATAATCTTTTGCAAAACTGATATTTCATACCTTGAGTTCAGTTAAGTTAAACAGATTTCTAACTCCCTATAAAACACGTATGTTGACTGAATATTTTCTAACTTTGCACTAACGATTTTTCGTGTACATTACATCAAATGCCTTAAAAATAAAATCTAATAATTATCTTAAAGTTATATAATTCTATTATACAAATTGCAAGCCTCTTACTCGTTTTTTAAAATTTGTTCAAACAGTAATTTGCATTTTCATTATTTTATATATTTCTTTTAATACCATTTTATGTTCAAGAAAACATTGCTAGAGCTTTTAAAATCGAAATTCATTCTGAGTTAAACTTAAAAGCTTTAAAAAAGATTATGTTTCATGTGTTAACAGTAGGATATAAAAATTAAGTATTTTTATGAGCTTTTGTGTTTAAACATTTTTTATGTAATTTAATTTTTTTTCGGAGCTTTCATTGTAAATTCTTCTTTCAGATATTACACATGTGTATAGTTTACAAATTTTTCCTTAAATTTACCCTAACTTAACGTTTAATTTTAAATAATACTGTTAATAGTTTACAATTTTTCCCTAAATTTACGCTAACTTAGGGTTGAATTTTAAATAATACTGTTAATAGTTTAAACATATTTCGTTCAGCCTTCAATAATTGATAGATGAGTTAGTTACTACATTAAGCTCGTTTTCCTGTTTCCTTATTTCTCACGAATCGGCAACAGTTTCATTTCATTTGCTTTGACTTGATTTGGAAAATTGGATGTTACCTCACCAGAATGAAAACAATAATCCTGAAAATACCGTTTAGACACTGAAAACAATCAAGCGATACATAAGAATTTTTGACCTTTTAAGGAAACGCTGAAGTCATTCTTATTGCATTCTGTTTGGTGTTAATGCATTTTAAAATGAATTCATTTCCGCTTACTTTTTGTATTATGTCACAGTCACCAATAATGTTAGAATTCTGACACGCTTACTTTCATCTATTTCTCTTTTACGGCATGGCAACAGGGTTTATTTCATTCACCTCGCTTACGGAAGTTTGCATTCTCAACAAAAAGCTTTCTTTTTTGCTCTAGTCACGGTTCTTTCCTCCCTAAGGGCTTTCCACCCAGAGTTAAGAACTAGAATTTTTTTTTAAACCATTAACGTAAAAGAAATGTTGCATCTGCTTCTCAGTAAAAGCATACGTTAAGCCGTTAAAGAATAATAAGCAAAAGTTTTCTATGCTGTCTCCTAAGAAGGGAAAGAAGTCTTCTGTGAAGTATTCCGTTATGGACAGCGGATTTTAAAGCACAAAAGAGAAAACAGCTAAGCATTGATGGAAATCGTTTTTAAAATGTATGTTTTCCTTTCTCATTGTCTTACATGGTGTATTATTTAAACACGTCATTCTCTTTTATATATAGTTCATTGTTTTGCAAGACAGTACACAACAGAAATATTAAATGTTTACGCAGTTTTTACGAAATAATTGTATAATTCTAATACTATTATTTCAATTACCATGTGAATATAATAATATGCCTTAATAACATTTTCGTTGTTTACTGTAAAGAAAATTTTTTGTGGCTTACTAATACATAGAAAAAAAATTTTCTTCTTTTCACTAAACAAATTTTGTGCCCCTCGCGGAAAAAAAAAAAAAAAAAATTTTAAAATCTGAAAGGTTTCAGATTTTAAATTACGTCCAAAGGGTCTTTTTTTAGCGTTTTGTGTGCTACCTTTATTTATTAAATATCATGTTCTTTGCACTTAAACCACAAAATTCAGTTCCACAGCAATATCGCAAAATAATTTTAAAATGGGCATATGTTTAGAATTTCTGATACACAGTTCCGCGCGCTTTAGATAAAAAGGTTTTTTTCCCCGTAGTGTGTTGCCATTGCTCGCTTTTAAATCGTCTGAGTTTGATCATTAAAATTTCGTTCAAGTTTTACAAAATATGAAATAGATAATAAAACAAATTCCAAATTCGAGCTTCCAGATGCGCATATTCGGGTGAAAATGTAAGTTATTCAAAATTGGAGGGCTTTAGATACCGTTGCTTTATCATATTTGAAGAAATATACATACATTTATTCAGATTCTTCATTAGTTAATTTCTTTAAATATAATGCAGGGCGGTAACATTTGGTGGCAACAATTTGAAAAGTGATACAGCCGTTTATACTGATTCAACGCAAAATCACAAAACCAAAACAATAATCCTTCAGAGACAAAGGTTGCAAGCGATATAATGAAAAAAAAATGCTCCGCTGTATGTTTAAAAATGACATCTTTTTACTTTCTTGTACGAAGTAAAGGAAGTATTGTAATCCCAAAAAATTCCGGGTATCATATTTCAACGAAACAATACATTTTGACCGCTATGGTATGCAATTTAACGATGTTTTTGTGTGACATCTGTACGTAAGAACAGAATAAAGAACTTGTTTTCCCCAAACGAACTATAAATTGATTTAAAATGGTTTCAGAAGAGAGTTTTTCGTGGCGTCTGTACTTACGTACGTTTGTATGTATCTCGCATAACTTAAAAAGGCAGTAGGCTCAGAACGTTTAATTTTTTTTATATAGGGCTGCTATAACATGTAGTTGTGCGCCTCTTATTTTGGTTGCAATCGACGGCACCGAAATCATGT
>KK119112.1:702029-713765 GCA_000611955.2 Stegodyphus mimosarum
GAGGGATTCTTATTAGACTGACAAACTTGCAAGGTGTATAGGGAGTACAGAGACGATTCGAAATAACATAAGAATGCGGTGTCGCAAATGCCGTAGTTGTGAGTTATGATGCAAAGAAGCAGAAAAAAAGAACAGAAACAGCAACACATTAATGGGATAGCAAACATTTTATTGAAAGATTGTACTACAACAAGTGTTCGAAATTACAACCAGAAGTCAGGCCTGAAAGACAGAACGTAAGGAATTCCGTGCAGCTCCGCTGCCAGACTAGTTCTGGTCGTAATTTGGAACACTTGTTGTCATATCATGCCTTTCTGGTGTCCCGTCTCATAGAGAAAATGACTCCACTTTCCTTGTATTTTTAAATATTTATTATGCACTCAAAACTGAATACTAAATCTACACTACTAATACTAAAATATTTACAATTTTTCAGCTGTCCATTGACGAAGTGCTATTAGAAAAAGCGAAAGCGCAAACAATTTTCTGTCACACATGCTTGCAAGCACAAACTCAGATCCACTTGAAACCTTGAACCCACTGTAAAGCTGAATCTCCTAAGAGTTTATTCACTGATGATTTAAAGCACTTTTTTTTTCTAAATATTGGAGAGATGGCCGAAGCAAATTGGATATTCCTTTTTACTAGACATTCGACTTATCGAGAGATTTTATCGAGACATTTTATCGAGAGATTACTTTCATTCTGTAAACACTACTCGAGATTATTTTTTGAAGCACTTGCAAAGTACCACGGCAGAAGGATGATAGGTTATTTTTAACCACTGAAAAAACAAATTTGACGATTCACTTCTTTCACATTGCCTTGAATTTATCACAAAACGATGACTTGAAGAGGTGAATAAGTTTTCCATTGAGGTCTTGGGCTACTGGTAACCATCCTGTCGACTAAAATGTAATTATAAATAATGCAAGGAAAATATGGAGCAGCGTCCATGCATAATAGTTATATAAAATAAAGAAATTTTCCGGGCCCGTTTCGTTTTTTTTTTTATTTCAATGAGTCGACGAGGATCGATCTCCGCTGCTAACCCCAATGGATGTGTGCACTCGATATTGAAGTGATGTGTTGGGCAAAAGTTTACTCCAATGAACTCTCAACAATTTCCAGTGACGGGACTGCGAAATAAAAATTAGGAATTTGATTTAATGCCGGCTGTTGAAAGTTCATCGGATATGCGTTTCCTTTTTTTTCTGTTTCAAGGCCGTAGTGTGACGACATTCTAATGCTGTGCTGTGCTTTTCTCGTAATTTTAGTGTGTGCTTGAAAAATATCTTCAAGTGTCTCAGTCTTCAAATATAGTGTTTTTCCAAATGTGAAAACATTTTAGTGAATTGGGAATGATTTTTCTTGCAAGATTTGTTCATCGTCTCATTTCTAAGTCTGTGGTCTGGATTTTTTCTAAAGGTTTTATTTAGTGCAATTAAAAATATCATATTGAAATTACTAATCATTATTATTATATTGAAAATCTGAATACATATTGCTGCTTCTTAAAAGTATAGTATTGTTTTATAAGTATAGTATTGTTTTATGAAAATGATATTAAAAATTCGAACTCTAATACTTTAGTGAGGTTAGTGAAGAAGATTTAATTACTTTTCTGTAAGGTTGTTAACAATAATATATTTGGAAATTTGTGTTGAAAATTTTGAATAAGAATTTTATAATTATTCTAAAAATGAAGTGGCTACAAAAATAAGTGAAATTAGTATAGATAAGTAATATGAAATTATGGTTATTGCATGTTAAAAATTTATGGGTTGCTGTAAAGTATAAAGTATGTTGAGGGAGTACTGGTTCCGAAACAGAGGCCTATTATTACCTCTGTACAGTTGTTCCTTTTACCCTCTTCATATAAGATAATGTTGAAGGCTCTCATTTCATGATTGAGTGTAAATTTTTTTATATTATTATTATACTTTTTTATTATGGAATGTAGTAGTGCAGTTCTCAAAGGCCAGTTACCTTATGTAAGGAACGGAGGCTTTTTCAAGTAACTGCCTAGGCACCCTGAGCCACCAGTGCAAAACACACTGGTTAGCTCAAGAGGCTAGCCCTAATGATGGATATGTTTGTTTAGAAGTATTGCGAGGCCTTTCAGTTTGTTAAATTCAGAAATTGCAAATGAAAGACAATGTTAGTAAAACCATAATTTTAGCCATACTATTATCAAATTTATGATGTTAAAATATAAGTTATAAGAATGAAAATTAGATGTATTCTGAAAATTTTGAAATTTATTTTGATTATTCAAAATCAGTAATATGTGTGCAAAGGTTTTTCAACTGTGATATATTGTGTTCAAAGCTTTACAAAGACTTCTCTATGGACTGAAAATTACAAAAACGTTTGGACTGAATTTTTAAAGGAATTTTTAATATTTTGCAATTATATAAGTAATTAGTTTGGTCACAATTTCAAAATTGGTATTTTTTCAAATTATTTCTCTTCATTTGCTTTAACGCTTTTCCTTTATAAAGGTTTCTTTGTCGTTACGCCTTTCTTTCCTTGACGAGGGGGAATATGTAAGAAAAATAAAGAATATGTCTAAGATTAAATTAACAACGTAAATTTCCCTTCTCAATTCTAAAATTAATAACCTCTCTACGCCCTGCGTCATTTATAGATTGATCCATGTCATATGGCACTTACATAATTCTGATGATGTAAATGGAACTAAAAGTCAAGTAACCAATAATAATTTTGCAGAAGTATTAACTATCCAATCAAAATGCATTGTAAACCAAAACTAAGTCAGTCTGAATTAGGATTTTACCCTGAACGTAACGCACTTGCTCTTTACGCTTCTGTCTAGTTGGACTGCTGTCTGCTACTTTCTTCTTTCTTACTGAAAATTAATCTAAAATGTGAGCTATTTTGGAATAGGCACATTTCATGTGCCAAGTTCGTTGTGGCCACAACAAGCGGAAATAAAAAATGAAGATTTAATCTGCCTTCGCCTCCAAATTCCTATTCGTTATGAATCAACACTTCTACGACGTTAAAATCCCTGCTGGTCATTACTTCAGACTTTTTTTTTATTATTACATATATATATATATATATATATACATATATATACCCACTCTGTTACTCGGCTCAGTGAGCTCAGTTTGTCAGGACTGAATCTTCGGTGCATATTCTTGGCGAACATCTTCGTGTAAATCTTAAGTCCTGATCTCGAACAGGGAGCTGAATGCAGCTATGTTCTGTGGTAGAATACTGTGATTAAGTGATAGAATAACTACACGTAAGAAGGATTTAAAATCATCTTTTATTAAACGACAATTATTTACAACCACTTCCCAACTCGGGAGGGATACAGAAAATAATGACCGCCACTTGGGTCTAAACTGAACAATCAAATTAATTTAAACTAAAGCTAATTAGAAATTAAATCGTCGTTGCTCACAGAGCTATAACGTGAGGTTGGTCTCTAAACTAAATGGTGCGTAGCAAGATTTAACTAATACTAACGCACTTAAAATTACTTCAATAAGTAATAGCGTAACAGCGCTACGGCTTAGAATTTAAATACTAGCTGGTCAGGCGAACGTTGAATAGAGTAACAGTGGTCTGAGACTAAAAGCTCTCGCACAATGAGAGGTTCCTACCTCTCGTTTAAGTAGAACTTGGCTCCATTTCAAATTAGCATAAAGCTGAAACGCGCGCTTATTCTAACGGGAAGTTGAAATGAGAACAGATAGAAAAAGGCAAATTAAAATAAAACTTTGTTAGTTTAACTAAAACATCACAAGTTTTTTTATGCTTGTATGTTCGTAACTTGTGCATTTTTTGCCTTAAAAATGATTGAATTATGCGGCTAAGGCTAATTTTTTACCACAGCAGCCATATTTGTTTACATTTGAAACTTAGCAGAATAGCGGACTTGTTGCCAATCCAAAGAAACTAAGCTTCACTATAACAGTTATAACGTGTTTTATTACTGCCAATTAAATCATGCTTAATCCATTCTGGAATTATCATTTAATTTATTAAATTATCCCATATATTAACACAGCATAACATCCACAACGAATTAAGTCAGTATCTACGCCTTAAGCTTCTTTTTGCCGAGTGAGACCAAAAGTAAACATTCAGTTTTGTGCGCCGAAAAATCTGTCTTCTTGCTTGCTGGCCGAATTGCCTGTTTGCGTGTAGAAACTCTAATTTTAATTGTAGAAATTGTTCTTTAAATTGCTATTAACTGTATATATGTTTTATATTTTTCTATATTTTTCAATTTTTAATAAAGATATTTTGAGGTTTTATGTATTTTTGCCTTGTTGCGAAGTAAGAACTGAAATACTTGAATGAGAAATGTATCTCTAAGAAAATTCGAGGAAATAAGTTTAAATGAAATGCAGCAAAAAAATGTATATGCTTTACTATTCCGTAGAAGGAAGTGATGTGGTGTACACATCAGATTTTATTATTCTTATATGTTAGTAAATTGTGCAATGTTTTGCTTTAAAAATGATTGAAATGTGTTGTTATTATATTCTCGTAAAGGTGTTTATGTCTTTAGTTAATCTACATGCACTAGTTGTGGAATTGTTAACAATTTAAGAGTTAAGTGCGGCTAAGCCTAATGGAGGAGTCATGTTTGTTTACATTTGAAATTTAGCAGACTAGTGAATTAAGTCAATTTCTTTGCCTTTGGTGTCTTTTTGCCGAGTGAGACCAAAAGTAAACTTTTAGTTCTGCTCACTGAAAAATCTGCCTTCTTGTTCGCTGGCCGAATTGATTGTTTTAGTGTAGAAACTCCAATTTTTAATGATAATTTTTTTAAAATTTTTTAGCTGTATTTTGTGTTCTATGTTTTTCCATATTTTCAATTTTTAATGCAGATATTTGAGTTTTTATGTGTATTTCCCTTGCCGCGAACAGAATTAATTAAAGGATAAATATATCTCCAATTAAATTCGAGGAAATAACTTTAAGTGAAATGCAGCAAAAAATGTGTGTAATTTAATAGACCGTACAAGGAAGTCATATAGTGTACGCATCAGGTTTGTTTCTCTAAAAACCACGAAAGTTCATACATAGAATTAATTTGGGATGAAATAATTCCGTAGTAAGATTTTTCCCGTATCGTTTGGCTTCTCTATTTGAAACAGCTCATTTTAATTATTTGACTTATGGAGGTTAATCGTTAAAACTAGAAGGCCGTGACCTGTTTCAGATATTAAACTAGGAATTCGAATACAAAGATAAGACTGTAATTGCTTTTAGCTTTTAATGATTTCTTATGTATTATAACTGATTTAGTCTTTTTAGTCATTTAAAATTTAAAAAAAAAGTTCTGAATTGTTATTCCGAAATTTTAGATTTTAGCCATCTAAATAATCTACTAACTTCTATTAAGTGACTAAATATTTTGGTCTTTTTCTAACATTTTTTAGGCCAAGAATATGTGTAATAAACTAGAAGGATAATTACAGAAAAGAACGGGATTGTATAAAGTTTTAAGTATCTTACTTTCTTTCACTTTTTCATGATATCTTAATACAGATGCATATAGTATTCAGTACCCTGATAAACTGAAATATTCGTAATCTAAAAATATGTGGGAAAAAGTATAAACCAATGTTAACAAATTGCATTATAGTTCTTGATATTTTTAGTACGATAGTTTTTCTGATATTTTAATGTTTATATATTTTCTCTTTATGTCACGAGTAATGCCCATTAGCAGCCGAGCGGTTGAAGTCACTTCATTAGTGGTAGCTTGATATTGTTCGATTCCAGGAGAACGGGGTGGCTGCTGCATGAGCGTTTCCATGATTTTTCTGAGGTTGTAACATGGATAAAAGCCAGTTTTCCATAAAAAGCCCTCCACGAAGACTTTCTTTCTCTTAGGAATAGGCCCATAGCGTGCTGTCCCGTCATCCAATAAGCGAGACCAAATGTGATTTATAATATCATTTTAATTTTAGAACACTAGTTTTATAAATTCATGTTTTTAGTTTATTGACTTGTTTTTAAATCTAAAATAGATACCTTTCAAATAAACTATATACATTCAGTTTAATGCTTAGCATAATAAGAATGTTCGTGATAAATGATTAATTAATAGTTGCTTTAATAAATTGCTTAAAATAAAACTTGTTATTAATTTGTTAACTACAAGGTGTCCAGCATTATGTGCCTATAACGATAGTAATACATTTCAAAGTAATAATATATCATACGCAGCAGGTACTAGCCCATATCTAAACCTTTTTTGTACATTAAAGATTGAAAAGCGAGACTAATGTTTTATTCATAATCTAATGAGCTGAGACATAAACTTGACCCAAACGAAATAAAATTTAATCAGACCTATTCTGTCATTACGGTAAATCTTGTGATTGGCCTAATTCATAATTGCAGTAAAATCTGGGTGAACGGGTGACTGAGACTGTAATGATAAACACATTGAATCAGTTGTAATTATTCATATGCAAAGAATTAAAATTACTTATGTGCATACTGGAGAACTAACGACTAAGCCTTGTCTGAAATATGTAACTGTCAATCAGTTGTTTGGAAATACAGGTGATCCCGAATTCTTAAATAGCTGTGATTCAGATTTAACTTCGATCACTCCAGTAATTTTAAATGTTGATATAAGGTTATTTGAATAAATAATATATTTATGTCTTATACTACATAAGCAAACTGAAAATTTGAAATAAACAAAATTTTCAGCATATATTTCGTCCACCCGTTGAATCCAATAATACGTTATTCTAGAGAAAAGACCGTGAACATTTTCTAGCAAATGTTTCAAAATACGGAAATTTCGAGTAATATTTAGAAAAGGTGGTGATAATAATGCAAAATATATTAAAACTGATAACGACATAAATTATAAATTAAACATCAGAAATTTAAATACCTGAATATTAATCAAAGTAATGCGTGCCTTTATTAGTCGGGCCCCTACAGGCTGGAGTATGTAATGCAAAAATTGCAAAATTACAGCATTAAAATCATAAATAAGCTTAAAAATAAAAAATCTAAAAGCATTTTTAGGAGACTGAATTTAGGAAACAAATCTATGTTAACGCAAGTAATTCTACACATGAAACGTAACGCATGAAAAACTGAAACAAAAAGTCTAGAAGAAAATAGAGAAAAGAAGAGTTAATTCTCAAAACTGTAACAATAGATAGTTTGAAACTTATAATAATAAATTATAATAATTAATTATAAACTTATAATAAAACAATTATTGTTACAGTTTTGTAACAATAATAACAAAACTGTAACAATAATTGTTTGAAATAAAAAATTAATTAATTCGACATGACTAGTATTATAAGACTAATGTTAACCGTAACATGTTAATGTTTATCAACCTTTTTTGGCCCATGCACCCCTTTCACCACTGCTAGAAGATCATTCCTCTACCTTTCCAAAACTCGAAAAATAGTGTACATTTATTTAGTTTTAGATAATTTTTTAAAAGCCCAACACGAAGCAGGTGGAGTCAAGCTGATCGCATTGACCCCTGAGTTATTCCAGGTTATTAGGGTGTTCACCAGCAATCGAACGCAGCATTCGAACTCAGATTATCTCTGTGGTAGTCTCGTCTGTTATTTACCATACCTATTGGACAATTTTATTTTTATCCATCTTGAAATTCATTAAGTTTATTTGATGGCCTTAAATTTTAAATATATTTTGTCAAAATAAAGTCTATATATTTTCTTGTTTCTCGTAGCTCTATGTAGCGCAACAAAAGTTAAACTTCTTGTTTTACAACGTTGCTCCTTTATCACTGAAACTTGATTCATCTACCTGTAACTGAAATAAAAATAATCATTATCATTATATCCATCCTTAGATGAAGTATCAGTCTGACCGATACTGAATAAATAATAAGTAGAGGATAAGCAGACTGAAAATTTTCCGGACAGATTATAGTACCAACTCTGTTGTTGTTGTTGTGACTTATCTCACTTGTCTATTAATAACATCAGAACAACCCCATGAAATTCATCGTGGCAAAAAGTATAAGATTGCGCCTTTTGTTGGCAACAGCCTTGAGCACCATATAGGTAACTGTACGACTTTGCTCAATTGCGCCTCCAGTTTTGAAAGAGAGCACCCCGGGGGAGGAGTACGGGTCCGAGGGTCTCCCACCCCTTTTCCTCTACCACACAACCTCTCGAGAGGACTTTCGGCTCGCCGCATATTTAGAATGCTCCCATGCGGCGCCGACTCTCTACATTTATAAACATCCATGCCTTCTCCGGGATTCGAACCTGGGCCCTTCGGTAAGACATTCAGAGCCGCTAACCACTAAATTGGGCAGTAACTTTTTCGTGATCTAAGAGGCATCATCTGATAGTGTGAAAACCTAATTCCATTGGAAAGATTATTAGTTATAGTGCCAAGAAAGCTATTGAAAATTGAAAGATGAAATTAAATTTATGAAACATTTCAAATCTGAGAAGGAAATATAAAAATATTTAGTTGTAGTTCAAAGTTAAGATTAGTAGCTAGAAATCCAAGAACATGGACCCACTTGATTGCAATTTTGTCAGGAAAAATATTAGTCAACGAACTCTAAGAAACAAACAACTTAGAACTAAATTAATTTGCATTTATTCAGTTGATTAGCCACTAAGAAAGATCAAACACTTCTGAGAATACAATGTTGACGAAATTAATGTAAGACCGTGTTATCTTTCTGGTTGAAGGATTAATTTTTTCTTCCAACCCCCTTCTTCTCACGCCAATAAAAATTTGCTGAATATTTTTTTTTCTCTAAAGAATATTTTGCTTCGACTCACTTTTACTGCGAAATCATCTTTAAAGATCTGTTCTCGGAAAACATGCAGTTCATAAATCTCAGTCTCTATGTAACTGCTTATGGAACATTTACCTCATCGAATTTTAAATTTAGAAGCGAAGCGTGTGTTCTAAAGCGTTGCAGAAAAATCAGACCTCAGTCGAACATTTTTCCTCAATCTGTTCCACGTAAAGAATGAGTATCATTTCATTCCACCCACGAACTAATCTGACTCATGCATCCTGAGACAACAGCTTCCCCAGAAATTTCTCGAGCATTGGATCAAGAGGCGAAGCCGCCAACTTCCCTTGTCAACGAACCATTGCCCCGCGTACAATGATCATTCAGCAACCCAAAGTTGAGGAATGAGCAAGTAGGTCGACCGTGCCAGTTTGCCGGGTGGGGAGGGGAGGAGACGGAGGAAGGTGGCGCTAAATCCAGAAGTGAACAAGTTCAGAGCTTTCAATATTTCCCGGCAATAATTTGTGTCAAGAGCCGGTTTGGATCATTTTCCGCTCAGATCTCGCACAGGTGAGAACTGCGGGAAGTAATCTTCTTCAACGTTGCATCAAATAATGAGTTCTTTTTGTATGGTTCCATCGGTATCCACTGAATACTTTGGTACGAGATCTTTAGCTTTTAACAGGATATACTTGTAGTATCTGACTGTGTTTGCTTTTCAGTGATTAGAGATTAGTTGTGAGAGCTTTTGTTCCCACACAGTGTTTCGGAATTATTCTCCAAAAGGGCAGACTACCGTTAACCAGCGAGAAAAGCATTTGATGCCGAGATTCATCTAAATTATCTGAGACGATTAGTGTTCCAATGCTGCCTAATATCTGAGAATATTCCAGAACAACTTATCTAAACCCTAACTACAGAATCAAGTTTAATTGATTAGAGATTACTTTGTTTGTGGTGAAGATCTGTGCTGTTGTATCTGTATCTGTCTTCGTCGACTGTGCTGTTGCCTTTGAAACGAAATCTTCAAACGGTATCCAGAGAGGCTTGCAATAATCTGCAGCATTTATCTGTAAGTGCTGAACTATTTCTATAGAGTCAAGAATACTTTTGTTTAAACTGATTTAAAGTAGTCTTGAAAGAGTAGTATTAATCCAGCTTAATAAATTTCGGCAAGTACTAAAGCTGATAGAATTTTTAAGGTAATACTGCTGAAAAAGTTATTTCTTTAGCTCTTCTGTGAAATCAGATCACTTAAACCAAAGCGTAAAACAAAGTTTGGATTTTTTTAAAGTCATTCAACTGCAAGTCCTATTCTAAACTTCAACTGGCTGCTGAACTCTGTGTTTACTCTTCGTCACACTTTCGCACGCGCACCCCCACGAAGTAATTTACTGAAAGCTTGTACATCTTCTCACGAGGAAAGTTAGCAGAGCGGATCTTCATCTTCTGAGTGAAACTTGGATTTTTCTCAGTGAGTTAGTTACCTCATCAACACTTTGAAAAGATGGAAACGTGGTTAGATGTTCAACCTCTACGAATTCCGAGGCCGAAACTCCTCTCTTCTACAGAGGCGAGTGAAATACGAGCAATGGTTTCTGCAGAAATCATGAAGGGAGCTAGTTTTGATTCTAAAACTGCATCCACGAGGAAGGAATTGACAACAGCTAGCAAATAGTTGAACACATCACACGTGTTTTAACATTTTCACGGAAATGAGTGTTAACAGTTCTGAAAATGTTTTTGTTCGTAGATCTAATTTGTAAGTACTTGATTCAGCCATTCAACGCTTACTTTTCAGTTGCCATAGCAGGAATCATGTGATCTACTTTCAACATAATGTTGAAAGATAACTTTGTGATAACAATTACTTTTAAACATTCTATGGGCTATGTAAGTTCATATTCAGTGTTATCTTTAAAAGAAGCACTGAATGGCTTTTAAATGGTATTAAATATTAAAGGCAAATGCATAACTTTATATGATCTTAAACTTAGATTACTCATTAGAAACAGTAGTTATGAAATCTAAGTAGAATTACTTTGTATATACATATATCTGTATATTTTGTTTCATTTCTTATTTTATCTGTGACATACGCATTTACAATGATTTTGTTTTCAAAATAAGTCGAATAATTGAAACATATTCTTAAAATTTTCAGATACTATTTTTGCAGTTCAGTGTAATTTTTGTTCAGCTATATTAATTATCCACCTACAGATCATGCAGTTGTCAGAACAAGGCATATTAAAAAATCAATAAATGAACAAATAAAATAAAATAAATTACTGAAAACATTATTAGTCATTAGTTTTGAAGTATAGAAAGTGGCTGACATCCTGGTATCTTATTGGCCACTTTAGCGGCTAAATGCTAATCGCCAGTATTTAAATTCGGAGACTAGCATTGTAATTGAGCCAAAAAAGATCAGTTTTGTCTTTTAATAATTAACAGGTGTTTAATAATAACATACATGCTGCTTTTTTAATTACAATGGTCTAAGCTGCGGAACTTATATATTTTAAATTATATAATAATAGAAATAATAATTGAGCAAGTAATTTCAACTTCCGCTTTCATTACATTTGTTGTTACTGTTATTGTCATACAATCTGGAAAAAATATGTTAAATTAATTTGAAATTATATCCATATTGTGTATGTTTGTCAAAAAAAGGAAGTAAAGCTAATTTGTCGAAAGGAAGCTTACTTAATTTAATGACTCAAGTTTTGAAAAGTTTTAATCAACCTTATGATTTTTAAACTTCTAATATTTCATTTATTTCCAATAAATGTTTTATGTTTAAATACTGGTGCACAAATAGCTTATGTTAAAACGTCCTGAATATAATTATATTTGGTACCTATTTAATTATTTAAATGCATTTGCATATTTATTCGAATAAAAAATAATTTGTATTTTTATGAATACACAAAAACATGTTTTGAAAGGAAAAAACAAAA
>KK119112.1:713824-724297 GCA_000611955.2 Stegodyphus mimosarum
TTTCGGAATGCGTTTTGTTCAAAGTATTTATGAACATATAATTTAGCATGGACTGAAAATTTGTTTTGTACACCGTATTAATATGATACAGATATTTTTATATTTTCCCGAAAATATTAACCATTTAACTTTTGAATTCAATTTCAGTTAAAAGTTTAGCAATTTTTTTAGTTCCTATTCAAGTGCCATTTACTTAAAACTGCTAAATATTTTCCTAAATGAATATACATTTACCTAAAATAGTCACTTTAATTAGTAATATTTTTGTATTATTTAGTTTTTTGCTACCTACTTATTTTAAAGAAGTATATTACGTGGAGAAATAAGGTAAACATCTTTATTTGGTATATTTTTATTTGAGAATGGGCAAAATTTTAGCTTTTTGAGACAATTGCTCGTAAAAGCAATGTGTAAGTATTTAGCTGAGTAAACGTAATTATGATTTCCAATCATCTGCAGTCATTTAGCTGATGCAAATTTAATTATACATTTATTAATATAATTTCGAATACACCATTAAATAATTACGGAATAATTGCTTTTAATTTTTAAAGTAGTTATTTTTATTTACTTTTATCTTCACGTCAAGAAATAAAAAGAATCAGTCTCCAAAAACCTCTTTATGCAATGTAATCTTTCTTCGGAAGGAAGTCAACCTAAAAATTTGTTCACTAAAATAATGAATGACGTATATGGCCCATTACACGTAAATAACTTCAGAAATTTATCTTTAAACATTTCTATTGGGAACATGCAAAACCTTTAAAATAATTTACAAAATAACTTTTAAAAATCTACCAAGAAAAGAAACCTCTTTGTATTTTATAATGTAATGCAGTATGTTAAACTCAAATTGCATGCGGGCTGCATGAACAATCTGGAAACAACTGAGGGGCCAGATTTTTTTTCCCCAGAATGAAAAAAATATCAACAAAATAGAAAAATATTTTAAAACGGTTTTAAATTTCACTTACCAAAAATTTATGGAATCATATTAGTTCTTAGATTGTTCATATTAAGTTCTTAGGCTAACATTCCCTTGAATTAATTCTAGCACGTTTAATTAATCATTAAGTGATTTACTTAAGCTTTAAACTAAAAATAAACAAATAATGAAAAATTTCTAAGTTTGTGGAGAATCTTTTCCAAGTGGGAGGGTAATTGAGAGTAAGTAATGACAATCTAATTTCTTTTCCTTAGTTTCCTTCCTTAGTTCCTTCCTTCCGCGTAAATAAAAATACATATGTTTGCATGCAAATAATTATAAACTCTTTATTTGTACAACAGCTTAACACTTGGTGATATTAGATTCTATTAAAGTCTGTGGGCTTGAAGAGAAATAACTGGAAAATATTTTCATCACAGGTTTCAGTCGGGATCTTTTCTAATCATTTCTTTTGATCTTGTTCGCATGTAAATATATTCCCGAACAAAGCGATTATTTTTAGTGAAAAAGTTCGTAACTAAGCTTTTTTTTTACCAGTATGAATACCAGTATGAAATATTAGTGATGTTTTTTTTACCAGTAGGAAAAGTTAGTGAAATATGTACCTTGAAATCTCTGAACAGCATAATTGTAATGTCTTTGCAGGCCCAATAAAACTGATTTTGAGGCCGCGTTCTTGACACCTCTACACTGTAATGCATTTTTATATGTACAAATGCTTCCTAAACAGATTTATTTTATGACGTAGTACCACTAATTGTCTTTTAGCATTTGCTTCGTTTCAAGTTTCGTCATATTACGTCAATTACTACTTGCAACTTCACCTCATTAATATTTCATGCGTGTTCCCAAACCATTCAGTTTCTTTAATGATACGAGATCCGCGATTTATTTATGAGATGGTTAACTGATAGCTTTTGTGTCAAATAAGGCTGCACTGAAGATTGATGTCTGTGTTTATTATTAACATGTTGTAGCATAAAAAAAATGTTATTTCCTTCGGTTGCTCGAAAAAAACAATCGTTTCATGAAAACCTCTTTGCAAAGAGGTTTTGAAAGAAAATTTTAATTTTTTAATTATTGGTATACTTTTACATCCTTACTTCAAAATACAGTAGAAGTCCAGAAATCCGCAATGCTTGGGACCAGAGGTTGTGTGGATTTTAGGATTTTGCGGATTTCAGGACAGAAAAGCCAAATCATAATATTCAGACTAAAAGCGCAAAATAAATAAGGCACATTAGATACGTTTACTTAAATTATTATGTACAATAATATACATTATTACATTATTTTATTATATGCTTTAAATTATTACATATATATATTTATTATATTATTCATTTATATTAGTGATTACAGGAATATTTTAAAGCATTAAGGACATATACAATAGAGACGTGTAAAAATAGGGGATACCAATAAGGCATAAAATATTTCATTTTTTTTACTTGTTTCAAACATTTTTCTGATAGAGGTTTTAAGTGCTTCAGAGTAAGTTTTTTTTTGTAAATTCTACAGGGTCATAATCTCCTGCTCTATGACACAGCACTATTGTTCTAAATATTATAGGTATTTTTCACCATGTTCCAAACCCTCATTAAACGATATTTTCTCACTCTTATCAAATTCATTATCTGTGTCGGTGTCGGAATCGTTTTCTAGTTGTGGCGACTTCAAAATAGAGCCAATGATTTCATCAACGGTTATCTGATATGCCAGTGTTGGCTCATCTGAACACATCATCCATACTAAAAACCTCTTCTGGACTAAGATCTTTTTTCTGCAACTAACACAGAATCATTATTATTCGGTAATTATGACATTATTATTGGATAAATATTTTTTCTTCGGTATTTCATTCTCCATTCTGCGGTTTCTGGAACCCATAAATTCAATGTTTGTATTTTGAGAGGCACTGTGGATTTCAGGAGTTGGCGTATTTTTGGTATTTGACTGTATATCTAAACTGATATGCGGAATTCAGTAATGTAACAGAAGTCGTTGATTTAGTATTTTTAATTAATGTTGAAAAATTTTTAAAGAAACTTAGAAAGGTACAAGGAACAGACATAAGCCAAAATTTTCTGTGGAAAAATTTATTTCTCGAGAAAACGATTTTATGTGTCTCTTGGAACTGGAAATTAAAATTTACGTTAAAAATAAAGATAGGCAAAAATTCAACCTCAGTTTACTGTTGTTTTATCAGAAAATTCTACACACTTCGCATTATTCTATAAAATATAAGGTTTGCATAGCTTACATTATTTATTTTTGTCTTAATTTCTGCGTAATTCTTAAATTTACTTGATATTTGTTATATCTAATTTTTGCCTCAATTTGTCACTAGCATTTTAGGAAACTCAACTTATTTCAATAAGACAAGCAGTAGAAGTGCCTCATCTTTAAGTAACAAACTTATTCTGCTAAAATGCCTAAAATTAAATTTTTGCCTTATTTTATTTTCTAACTATTAACTCTTAATTTTGAGTAAAAGAAAATGTATGAGGCTGATTCTTCCGGAAAAGGAAATTTTTCAAAGGAAACCTTTATGATTAGTAAAATTAATGTTTGTGAGTTTCCAAATTATAAATTACATGTTTAAATATTCCGAAAACAAATGACTTTATATTTTATATGCACTTGTCATTTATATGAAGACATTCGATCGACGAAGATAAAAGAATCTGATAACCATATGTCATTAAGTAATGCAGCAGTAATATAAAAGATCATATAGAGGCAACATCTTAAGTTTGAATCGCTTTCCACTTGAAACCACAGACTTTAAATAATTATTTATTAACGTATTTGGCCAAAGTGTAAACTATGCTACTTGCTTTAGAAAATTATGCTGTATTTATCTCTGTATTCAAAATGTATTGTTGTAAGGGAATATTTAAAATTAACGAAAACAAATGTTTTAAAACGAATGAACTATGAAGTGTTAAAGTAAATTGAGGGTATAGTATTCTTCGAGATTACATAATTAAAATTTTTCATTCACGGAATAGAAAAAAAAACAGGGCTTCGTTTCTCGAGGGTTATTTTTTAAATAAATTATGTTTTCTTAAACATAACTTTCTCAAACTTTCTCAACAACAACAACAAAAAAAGAAGATAAGTAGATTCTACACAGTCTTGCAAAATAAATTAACAATAATAACCCACATCTAAATACGTCTATGTAGCCATAATGCTGATTCTCTTCTTTTATCCAGAATTTTCTTCAATATTACTGATGAAACCTCCAAAATATTTGCCAAATTTTGGTTTGTAACTTAGCTTTTAAACTTAGGTTGTAAGGTTGCCTTCCTTACCGCGTGCTTTTGTGGTTTTATTGGAAAGCATGTCTGGCGCTAGCAATGGAAGGTCCGGAGTGAGAGTCTCGGCGAAGTCACTGCACATTTTCCATTTTTTTTGCTTCCACAAAACTAATGACTTAATAAGATGACCAAGCTTTCAAGTTAAATTTGTTTATTGCGGAACGATCGAAAAATTACTGTCACAAGACAGTCGGTGTAAAACAAAACCGTTTACGAAAAGAAGGAAAATGCGTGGCGTTCACAGCAGTGATCATAGCTGATGCCATAGTATTTAAGATTCATTTTTTTTCCAAAATAATATATAATACAATTGTATACAATCCCAAATATATAAACTTAAATTAAATCATTGAGGATTAAATGATTGTTTAAAAGATGATTAAATGATTCGTTAAAAGTTAAACTGTTCAATCGTAAAATTAAATCAAGTGTACAGTGTCTCGCAAAAGTGATGGAGCACTTGTGCTTTACAAAAGAAAACTGTAGTAAAATGAATTAAAAAAACATGTAACAATTTTTTGTGGTTGTGTTTCATACTTAAATTTAGTAACAATTATTACATAACATACATTTTTCTCAAAATATTAAAATATTAATTTAATAAAAATACAATTGTTTAGAACGGAGCAGAAAATGGCTCAGATAAGTAATGGGACACCATTAGACTATGCAACAAAAATCGTCTGAAGTAAGCAATAAAAATATTTTTGGGGTTTTTTATTTTTACTCAAAAGCAACTGGCAATAATTTATAAAATCGTCTGAATTATTTCTCTCCAGTTTGTTTTGGAATTTTTGTGTTTTTTAGCTCTGTGCAGCCATGAATGCTAAACGAAAAGAAACTTTGCCAGAAATTCGAAAATTAGTTATTAATTTGCATATTGAAAGGGGAAAACCTATTAGAGAAACTGCTGAAACAGTTAACTTGAGTCATTCAACAGTTTTCAATATCATTAAACGATATAAAAGGAATCATATGATTCAGGATAAAAGAAGCCGACCATCAAAGCTATCCAATGGAATAAAGCGAATTATCGTTCGAAATATTAAAAACAATTCCAAGAATGAGTGCTCCTAAAGTTGCTGCTGATTTACAAGCATTATATGGAGTAATTGTTAATCCAGAGACTATTAGAAGAGTAATTCGATCTACTGGATATCACGGTAGAGCAGCCAGGAAAAAATTCTTCGTAAGTGAAAAGAATAGAAAACTCAGACTGGCTTTCGCAAAATCCAACATAAATAAGAATTCTAATTACCGGAATGAAGTTATATTTGCTGATGAGAGTAAATTTAATATATTTGGTTCTGACGTAGAATCTTGGTGTGGAGAAAACCCAGGGAAGAATTTCGCAAACAGAACTTGGTGACAACAGTAAAACATGGTGGAGGAGGAGTTATGGTATGGGGGTGTATGTCGTCCGCTGGAGTTGGTGATCTTGTTTTTATTGACAGTATAATGGATTAGTACAAGTATATTGGCATATTAAATCAAAATTTGAAATCTTCAGCACGAAAATTGAACCTTCGTAACGATTTTAAATTATACCAGGACAATGACCCCAAGCACACTGCTTTGAACGTTAGACTCTGGCTGCTGTATAACTGCCCTGAAATAATAGAAACACCACCACAGTCTCTAGACTTAAATCCCATAGAAAATATTTGGCAAGAATTGGAATCAAGAATTCGAAAACACACCATTTCTTCAAAACAATAATTAAAATCGGTGCTTCGAGAAGAATGGGGTAAAATCACTCCAGAAATCACAAAAACATTATTCGATTCCATCCCAAGAAGATTAAATCATGTTTTAAAATTAAAAGGAAATCCAACAAAATATTAAAACCTTTTAAAAAGTAAAATTTTTGGATAAATATTTGATGGAAAAGTAAGTGTCCCATCACTTATGTGAGCCATTTGTTGCCCCGTTCTAAACAATTGTATATTATTAAATTAATATTTTAATATTTTGAGAAAATGTTATGTAATAATTGTTACTAAATTTAAGTATGAAACACACCCACAAAAAATTTTTACATATTTTTTTAATTTATTTTATTGCAGTTTCCTTTTGTAAAGCACAAGTGTCCCATAACTTTTGTGAGACACGGTACATCCATTAGTTTTCTGTTTCAAATTGAAATATGGCAATAATATTAATAAAAACAGCATTCTATTTCCTTTTTGAATGCTGTTTTAATTTATGTAACCAAATAAACCTATTTTCCAGATTAAACTGTCTGAAAATATAGCTAAATTGTTAACTGTTAATAGAACTTTTCTTTTAATTATATTATGATTTCTTTTTAGTGTGTTTTTAAAGCTTTTTGGATTAATCGTAGACATAAATTTAATAAAAATAAAATTATTAGAAATTGTTTAAGACGAAAGGAATCGAAAATGCGGCATGCTATAGTATATTATGCGAGAAACAGATTTCTTTTTTAAAAAATAAATGCAAATATGATAGCCGAATTCGGATTCCAACTTCGCCATTTTGATAACAGCATTCTAATTTAATAATACTTTTAAATAATCTCATTTCATTCTTACTGGATCAATTTAGCCATATTTGATTATGTACACATAAAATACATTGCACTTTATAAAATAATAAATTCGTTTCAAATTGTTTTACATTAATTGAAGTTAAGATTTAACTCTTAAATGATATTTTAAATACAGTCAAATACAGTACCGCGATCATATTAAATGTGCTTAAGAAAATTAAGTTTGTTATCGCGGAACGATGGGAAATTTACATCACAACCACTCAAATAAAGCAAAATTTAAGAATATGCGTGGGAGAGCAGTAATGATGGCACATGATATCACGGTATTTAGGAATGGTTTTTATCTGGAACAATACGTAATTTGGTATATATATAAACATTGTTAGATCATCCGTTAAAATTTAATTGCTAAAATCGTAAAAGTAAATGAAGTGTACATACGTTAATCGTCTGCTTCGTATTGACTCTTTTCGAAATACAAGAATGATATAAAGAAAAACATTGTTCTTTCTGTTTTGAGTATGTCTGTTTCTTGTTTGGAATGGTGATTTAATTTACATAGCCAAATAAACCTGTTCTCCAAATTTAATGGCTTAATAAATACAAATAAATTGTTAATAGTATTTTTCTATTATTTCTAATGTGGGTTATTTCTTTTTCTTGTGTTCTTTCAGCTGCTGTCGTATTAACCGTGTTTTTGTGTTAACTACGGACGTCGTACCCAGCATTACTTTGATTAACGGGAAGTGCGTAGTTATCTGAGAGGTGCTGATATTTTTTACACCTGCCTCAAATTTTATGAAATAGGAGATTAAGTTATTTTCATCGAGACAAGGTAATATTAAATTGCATTGGAACGTTGTATAAACGGAAAACAAGTGTCAGTTTACGCAAAGAATACACTAACTACTGATCAGAATCTGTTTCATTTATGTTTCCAGCAATCTCAACTGAGTTCATATAAAAGTATAGGTATAAGGCAGTAAACACTAGATGTAAAAATAAAATTAATTCATTGCAAGGTTCATCCATTCATTAAAACATTTACAATGTAAAATAAATAGGTAAATCAGTGGATTGAGATTTGTTGGATCATATTTAAACAGTAACAATAGTTTAATTTAGCGTAGCTCACAACTGTTTTAAGCTCGGTTTTGAAACGTTGAAAATTTGTAATAAGTCATTCTTAATATCTTATAAAGCCACAAATATCTTATTCAAATGATATTATACACAGTCTAACAAGAAGTTTTGTAATGTCATTTCCAAGCAAGACAACTTTTAAAACTTTAAAAAAAGAAAAACAGATAAAGACCTTTTACGTAATGATGTGTTTTACTTCAAACAATTAAAAATTCTTATCCCGTTTGTATTTCATTAGGTGAAACCAAAAAACGATCAAATATTCAAAAACCATTACATTCTAAACGATTTTAGCCTATATTTGTATACTTCGTGAATTTCCATGTGAAATTAATCTTTTCGAGTATTTCAATAGTGTCACTTTTTAAAAACGCCGCTTTGGGCGTAATGTAAAATCTGAAAGGCTTTCAATATTTTTTTAACTTTAAATTGATTTGAGAAGGAATACACTTGATTCTGCTCTCTCAAAAAGAAAATTAAATTAAAATTATGAAGTATATTACTGAACTACTGAATTGCTATCGATGGAACAACAATAACTGAAAAAAGAGCGCTTTTTAGTTATGAAAGGCAAACTTTCTCTGAGAATTTGCCGCGTTTTTGCAGTTCGTTTTCCATAAACTTAGATCAAGAAAAATCTCGTAAAAAGTTTCGCCTTGTAAAACACTGTTGTCTATCCTCTGAAGTTAATTAATTATAATTACCTGCTTTACACGTCGTTACAGCCGAGAACATCGCGGACGCAAACAAAAAATGCTAAGGAAAAACATCGTGGGAAAAAAACAGCAAAAAGAAAACATCGTCGTAGAAAATAAAACGGTTCAAAAGCTTCGTTACTTTAAAAACATCTTCTTTGAAATAATTGTGGTAAAAAATAAAGCACGTACAAATCATTCCACGATGATAATATAGGACATGTGTTTCCAGATTCTAAACATTTTAAATCATGTTCGCCTAATGATTTTTTGAGCACAAGAAGGGATGAGAAAACGTTTTACTTTAAAATTTCATATTGTTAATTAACTAATAAATTTTTAACTGGATAAGCGAGGAAAAAAGTCCCAGAATTTCAGTCATATGTCACGAGATAATAAAGAAAAAGCGTTAAAATTCTGATGTTGCATAAGACGGGAAAAACAGTACTGAGCAATGTGTCTAAAATACATTTAGATAGGTTAAAAATTTGCAGCATTTTTATTATTGGAAAAAATGACACCGAAAGTCTGGTGATCGCAAAAAATTTTTAAGCACGGGAGTTCGGCTCTTATTTGCATTTATAGATGAGGGAAGAAAGTTTCCTGAAGTCATCCTGTTTGGCGGGATTTAAATCGACGGGGAACTGTCTGTGTTCAGTCGTATCACCGTTCTACCACTGATATCAGTTAATTTCTAAATATTTATTTCAATTCCGTTCGATTATTGCAGTTGATATAAAACAAATTATTGCTTTGATCAGCGCTCTACTAAATTTCGGCCTTGTGTATAACGAATTAAGCTATGGTTGTTTATCTTAAAGTTATGTAACGTTTTAAACGCTGAAAAGATCCAATACCTGTACTTAGATACACTGCTCGACATTGAAAATGCAACGCCAAGAAGTAGTGGTCAGAAATTTATGTAAATTTTAGAGTAGACGCACGTCACTGAGTTATGCGAATGATGTGAAATGCGCAAGTCTCCGACACACGTGAAGTAAGATATAAGGAAGGAACGTGCAGAATGAGCAATATTCGTGTCGTTATTTCTGCCAGACGAATTATCGAAGAAAGTTGGTTTTTGTCCCGAAGGATACGTGTAATAGGACAGAATGCCAGGCCGTCGTCAACGAAGGCACTTCCAGCAGATAGACGATTTTACGAGGAATATGGTGATCGGACTGAGAAGGGCGGGTTGGTCCTTACGTCAAATCGCAGCTGATAACCCACATGGATGCGAGCACGGTGCATCGGCTATAGCGAACATGGTTGGAACAAGGGAATGTGGGAAGAAGGAGGGGTGCAGGTGCAGCCACAGTGACGTCAACACGCATGGATCGACGCATCCACAGACAAGCTGTGTCGGTCCCGCAAATCACTTGTACCGCGATTCTGCAGCATGTGCAAGATACCCTGGATGTTCCCTTGTCCACGAGAACCATTTCCTGCCGATTCGTTGAACGTGGCCTGCAGTTACGGCGTCCGTTAAGAAGACTGCCATTGACCCCATTGCATAGAGGCCAACGTTTAGAATGGTGCGATGGGATGACAGAATGGCGAAACGTCGTGTTCTCAGATGAGTCACGCTTCTGTTTATCCAGTGACAGTCGCCGCATACCGTGTGTAGCGTCGACGTGGAGACAGATCTAATCCGGCAGTAACTGTGGAACGCCCCACCGCGCGTCTACGTGGCATAATGGTTTGGGACGCTATTGCCTACGATTCCAGGTCCCCTCTAGTTCGTATTGAGGGCACTATGACGGCCCAACGATACTTGGATAATGTACTGCGGCCGGTGGCAATCCTCTACCTTCAGGAGCTGCCTAATGCAATTTTTCAGCAGAATAA
>KK119112.1:734396-752362 GCA_000611955.2 Stegodyphus mimosarum
AAATGAAGTACATTAATAGAACATTTTCGATAAAGGAAGTGGAAAAAGAAAATGCCGTTTTTCATTCAAGATATGAAGCAGAAATAAAATTTCTTTAAAGAAAAAAAAATGCAGTTGTTTCTCCAGGTTTCATTTTAGCGCTGAAAAGATAATTTCTTTTCTTCCATCTTTCTCTGTTCTGAATATCTCCTTAAATTCTTTCATATCACATCTTTTTTTGCATCCTTCAACATTACTTCATTATTTCATTTCTTTTGGACATATTTACTATTTTCATTTATTACCAGAACCTGATATTCGCAGGGCAAATGGGGCACATGTCCTGAGCTTTCGCTTTCAGAAGGTCTCCATATACATCCTGCTTTAGTATTATATAAAAGTATATATTCGTTTAGTATTAAATACGAGTTTATGAATTCATTTAAATTCTAGTTTTAAAAAATATAAATGTAGAAGCAGAATCCATGAGAACAAGTGATTTCTTTCACATCGTAAAAAAGTTAAACTTTTCAGTTCTATATTTTGTTCGTATACTTCATTGTCGAATTTATGAACAATTTAGTTGCATCAGTTTTCTTATGTCTCTATATGTTTGTTTTAAAATCGATAAAAATTGCTTAAGCTGTCCTCTTTTTTCAGCTTCTTTTGAAACAAACAAGGCCACGATTTAAAATGGGTAAAGTTATATTTTATGCAGCATGTACTAGAGTGAAACCATGAAAATGAACAAATAATACAAATTAGTAAAATGCGCGTTTTCTTCAGATAACTTTGAGTGAAAAATATTTAATTATAATTTTATATAACGAATTATAAGGATATATTTTATACCAAATATAATACCTATAACAGATTTTGCTCCAGAATTCTGCATTTGGAAGTCGAGCTTATGTATTATAGTTTCAATTATACGCGTGTGTAAAATTAAGATAATTTTGCACTTTATGTCGAAGTTTGAAAACATTAATGGATATATTTTAACGAAATTTGGTATTAATATACATTTAGGAAGAGATGTACTATTCAAAACTCATTTCATGTACGTATGATTAAAGCTGGTTCAGGGATGTTCAAAATCCTGGTAGTTTAGTTCAGGGATCCTCGTAGTTTAGTTCAAAATCCTGGTAGTAGTTCTGGTAGTTTAATTCATGGATGTTCAAAATCCACATTTTGATAATGAATAGAAAATGAGTCTAATAGGGGGTGTGGTCTCCTGTCACAACCAGACAGGTCGTGCACCATTACGGCATACTGAACAGGAGGCAGCTCAGGAATCCCTGTGCCAGTCGATTCCGCTCCTGTTGGCCAATCCCTGCGGCAAATATCCCCACTTTCTAGGTAATCGTTAACCAGCTGAACCCTATGTAAGTAAGCGTTGTCGTCCACTAATAGAAACCCAGCACCAACTGCTCTTCTGAAAAATCTAAATAGGACTCTAAGACCTTCTCTCCATGCATCATAGCAATAAGAGATCCTTTGTCAAATGCAGGGGTGTGCGTTCGTCCAACATAATGCCTAAACCATTACATCTCCGCCACCGTAATCGTCCTTTTCTCTGATGAAGGAGGGATCGTATTGTACTTCAGGCTCTCTCCGGGTACGCCTAGAATCAGTGTCCAGGCTGAATCTCCACTCATTTATAAAAGCGCGGTGCTGCACTGAAGTCTGGTCCAAGGACCGTGTTGTCTGCACCATGCTAAATGTAGTCTGTTGTGTGTTGTGTTGCAGTGAACGAGAAAGAGACGAGTCATCAGGTCTACAGCCCTATCTCATTAGCCTTCGGGCAACTGTAAACAGTGTAACTCGAGTTCCGGTGACAGGATACAGATCACGTGAGAGCTGTGAAGCTGTAGCAGTCCTGTGTCGTTGCATGGAATGTAACAAATAAAGGTCCTCATTCGTCGTTGTGAATCTTTGTCGACCTTATTCAAGTGTTCTCTATATAGATCCAGGCTTTTCAAACTATTCCCACAAATAGAACATGAGAGTGGGTGTTACACTGAGCTCTGCAACCACCTGCGCTTATTATTGGCCTGCCTACAATGTACCGACAATTTTTCATCTCATTTCGTCATCCATACGTTCTCGGCTACTCATTTACAAAATTGACCCAACTATTGATGGCGAATGTCGTGAAGAAGCACGAGTAAAAAATCCATCATGCGCTTATATTCCCTTCACAATCGAAGACACATACATGTAGGCTTGCGTATTCGACTCTGCATAATTCATCGGCACTTATGGTTCAATACTTACGTATAAATAGATATAATTTAAAAATTCTCCAAATTTGGCACACAAATGTAGTCTTATAGATATTTATACTTCCACAACCACTTCCCAGAATTTTTGCGGTGCCTTTGGTGTCTTTTCATCACAAGATATGTTTTATAAATCGCGGCAAATTTTATAAAATTATTAATGCTTATCCAATTTTTTGTTACATAAATAAGCTTCTTTCAGTACGTTTTCTAGATTCTGAAAATTTTCTACAAATCGAAGTTTTGCGGCAATACTACTTCAATAATCATTTTGCTAACGACATTTGCATGCTTCCTGTCTTTCTGTCATAGTAAGACCTAGATTTCAAATTTCACAATTGTCATATTGAAATTAATGAAATATTAATACACTCATGTCCATAAATTAAGGATAATGCAAAATCAGGCAAAGGAAGAGTTAGAAGCAAAACAAATTTGACTTATTTGTAAAGCTTATTTATTAAACAAAAGGTAAAGAGCAAAAAAAAGATGCTATATGTTTGAAATTATTAAAAAAATTAGCGATTTTTTATCCCTGGAGCAAATTACAAAAAAACCAATATTACATGGTTGGTATGATTGTTAATACATTGTATGTCTCCCAGACGATGCAATACTGTCCGTACAACGCCTAGGCATGCTGAGTATCAAATTATCGATCAGATCTTGGATATTACACCACTCAAAAAGCAATGTTCTCCGAAGTTCCTGTAGACATGTAGGAGGAGGTTGACGGGCTACAACTCGTCGGCCAAGCATGTCCCACACGTGCTCTACTGGATTCAAGTCCGATGAGAACGCTAGCCAGTCCATACGGGTGATATCTTCCGATTGAAGGCATTCGCTTACGATGTTTGCACGGTGAGGACAGGCGCTGTCATCCATAAACACAAATTGTGCGCCCATGGCACCCCGAAACAAACGTACATGTTGTTTTAGAATGACGTCCCGATAGATTTGGCTTGTCATGGTTCCAATTTGAGCATGCAGGTCAGTTCTGGAATCCACAATAATTCCACCCCAAACGAGCACTCCTGCACCACCATAACGGTGTCGTTCAATGATGTTTTCTTGGTGGTAACGGGTACCTGGAGCTCTTCATATGAAAGTCCGGCGAGAATAAGACTGCAAACTAAACCTGGACTCGTCGGAAAACATCACACAAGCCCACTCTTGCGGTGTCCACAATGCATGCCCTCTACTCAAGGCTAACCGCAGGCGACAGTGAGTTGCAGTAAGTGGAACGCATCTGACAGCTCTACGAGCATATGGACCAATCTGCCCTAAGCGTCTGTACATGGTCTGGCTTGAAATTGTCGTACCAGTGGCTGAAGAGAGCTGACGAGACAGGTCTGCGGCTGTGCTCCGCCTGTTTCTTTTGGCAGTAACTGCCAAATACCGGTGCTCATTCGGCGTTGCAACTCTGGGGCGACCTGTGCTGTAACATCTACTTACATTACCATCATCTTGGAATCGTTGCCAAAGCCTGGAAATGACACTCTGGGCAATTCCAAGTTCGTCTGATACTTCCAATTGGGTACGCCCACATTCCAGACGGCCGATAATTCTACCACGTAAAAAATCATCCAAATGCGTCTTTTGTGTCATAACTATTCGGTTATTGCACTGAAATGCTTATAAAGCGCCTGCGAACAATTTTACTTCTTTGCCTGTATTCCTTATATATCACTCTCTTACCCTCTCGTCATTGTGACGTACCAGCAGTGTCATCTGGTTACTTCCTGAAATTTGCATATGATTCTTGAAGATGTGTGTAGTGATTTTACAGGTGATATATTTATTTTAGAGTTCGATTTTCGCGTGACTCCGAATTATCCTTAATTTATGGACATGAGTGTAGTACGACAGCTTGCAAGAGTTTAGTGATAACATTATATTTATAATTAAAGTATTCCAAATATTGTATTAATTTTTTTTATTTAAATGCTGGCCCTCACTAATTTGTCTTTTAATAAAATATTATAATGCTCCTCTTGAATTTATGAGTATAATACATAAGTTATTATTTCTCAATATATTTCTGTTTTTTTTACCAGAATTAAAAGTAAACAAAGAAATTCAAAGCATTCTTTTTTTATGTGTCTTTGTATAACTTTAACTACGATGTTAAACTGATTTGGACTGCTTATACTCAACACCTAATGTCTTTATACTGAAGCTATATATAATAGATGTCGAGTTGCCTTCTCTAGTGCTTCTTAACATAAAATAACTATTTGTAGGTATGTTAAGGCTGATAAAAATAACTATTTGTAGGTATGTTAAGGCTGATAAAAATAACTATTTGCAGGTATGCTAAGGCTGAAACGTGGCAAATCAAACAAGAGCAACAAAGTCTATATACGTCTGCAGCATACTTCGGGTCGTATTGGGAAATTAGCTCAATTTTTAACATTTATCGAGCTTCCTCAAATTTTCGGCAGCTCAAATCACTCCTCTGCGAGCGACTTTCATAACAGGACGGCAAATTCGCGGAAGAAGTTCTAATAAGCTCACGGTTGATGTTGCATTGCAGATTTATGCTACGCCGTTTGCTATAGATTTTACATAAACTTATGGTCTGTGCGGGCATAGTGATGAGACAAGAAACGTATAAGAAAATTAACAATTAACAAACCTTACACATAATTAAGCACAAATGTCACAAGTTCAGTATGTCAAGCTACGAAAAGGCAGATCTGGGATTCGATTTTTGGTGAGAACATTGTTGATTTTCCATGATTCTTTCTCATGAAATATTCATATTTGTGTGCATATGTATTTATATATAAATATTTATATACGAAATTTTAATTCAAGAATTTATAATTGATATATTTATATATATATAGAGAGAGAGAGAGAAAGAGATTTAAATTATTAATAGGGATTTCCCCTTTGGAAAGTGAAAATTAGAATCTGTTGTAGTTATGAAACTAAATTTGGTGAGATACACTTCCGTGCTGGAGTAGCTTATCGATTTTGCGGGCATTGCGTTCCATATAATGTTCATCTTTCATTCGCGATATATCTGAAGGACTATGGTGCTTGCCATAATTCATACGAACCGGTGTATCCCCGCGCTAAGCAGAATCCCGTAGAGAACGCACTATTTCTCCTAGAAATGAAACCTTAGTATTTTATCGACCTTAATATATGAAACGTAGGAGTTAGAACCGCCATCATATGCTGTAGCATAATTTTTGTGCGCCATTATAGTGATTTCTGCAATGGTGAGCAATAGGAAAGAAGTCGATCAATTCCATTTACGCCAGATATATGTTTGTCGTAATCTAGCACAGAATTTGGCCTGGCGATAGATTCTTCCAACTCCTCGATTCTCTTCACTCGAGGTCTCCATTCCACGAAATTGCTCAGTTATAAACACAAGAATATCTTATTTATATTTCCATTTCATCCGAACGACGTCATATGTACGCTACTGTCCCACCTCGTGTTAGATTCGCGTTCAGAACTTCTTTGGGAAGAAATTTTCTGTTTGATAGCAATATGGCACATAACGTTGTTTTATTTTCGAGGCGTTTATTTTCTATAGGAACACTTGTATAGTAATTATTTGTGTAAAGTACGTGTGTTTTGATGAGAAGTTTGTTCATCAAAACCATTACCATGCTTTTCATTTACCTATTGGTTTCTGATACAATGATTTGCATTACCTAATTGGTGACAAATAAACAAAATCATTCTATTAATCCCGAAGATACCGAGAAATCTGCACACTCAGAATTCATTATGCACTTGCTGTAATCAAAAGCATCACCTGTCGGCGTCCAGTTCATACCAGCTACGGCATTCATAGTACACTGACTACCAATAAGTATTTGGACACCTGTGATAGAAAAGAAAAGCTAACTTTATTCAGAATCAATAGTTGGTAGAGCCTCCACGAGAGGTAATTACAGCGTGGACCCTCCGGGGCATACTTTCCACAAGTCTTTGTATGACAGCTAGTGGTATTTTCTTCCACTCGGCTTGCAGAAGAGATAGAAGTTCCTTCACCGATTTTGCACGGGTAGTGCATCCCTTAATTCGGCGATGCAACTCGTCCCAGAGGTTCTCGATAGGGTTCAGGTCTGGACTCTGGGCAGGCCAGTCCATTCGATGAACTCCATTGGCACCATAACAAGCCTTGGTTAACGTCGAAACATGTCCTGAGAGTAACAGGGGTCCAACCCGTAAAACTGCCACAACGTAGGACGCACATTGTCATCCAAAATAGTGCAGTAGGCATCGGAGTTGAGCTTACCATGAATGGGGACCAAGGGTCCCAACCCATACCAGGAGAAACACCCCCAGACCATAACTCCACCTCCGCCGAACTTGACTGTTGGCACAATGCATTCTGGCAGAAGACGTTCTCCAGGTAGACGCCAGACCCAGACCCTGCCATCCGAACGGTAAAGGGTGAACCTTAATTCGTCACTCCAAAGTAACCACTGATATACAGTTCAATTTCGATGTGCTTTGCACCACATTAACCGAGCAGCGCGGTTGGACTTTGGGATCAAAGGCTTATGAGCAGCAGCACGACCATGAAAACCAAGCAGATGTACTTCCTTACGGATGGTATTCATTGAAACAATACTCCCGGATGCCTGTTGAAACTGCTCGCGGATAAAGGCCATCGGTTGGGTGCGGTTCTCCCGAATTTCTCTGGATAGCACTTGTCGGTCTCTATCTCTCAGTTTCGTTGGTCTGCCGACTTGGGGCACATTCCGACAATCACCGCTCATCTTTCACTTCTTAATCACATAGGCCACTGTCGATTTTGGGTACTTCAGACCGCTAGATATGTCCCTTAAGGATCGGCCACATTTTTGATACCCGATAATTATACCTTTCTCGAAATCAGAGAGCTCCGAACTACGAGGCATCTTGCATGCGACTAAAGCCGATGCTGTTTCCTACACGATATATACCGGCGGAGTCCGTGACGTACCTTAGGACCGCAGATATCGTCATTTTCATAGGTGTCCAAATACTTATTGGTAGTCAGTGTATGATGTCGAAACTACTTGAGAATCACCAATTTCACCCTCACCACCTTCCGAAAGATTCCATATTAAACCAACAACATTAATATTCAAGCCTGAAGCACTCTGAAGTGAATCCACATTTGCTTAATCCCCTTCTGCACATCCTTCGGCGTTATTACTTTTTTCCCTGATGCCCAAATCGGAAACAAGGTCGCCAAGTCCACAACAATCCTTCTCATCTGAGTTAGCGTCGTCAACAAGCCCTTCGTCAGACAAAAGATAATGTTTCATTCCGTAGGAATTGAAAACCCTCATTTACTCACTTTCCCCCCTAAAACACGTAAGGTATAACGTAATGTAACAAGCATGCATAATGCACGAGAAAACAAAAAACGATGTAACAAGTATGTATAACGCACAAAACACCCAACAATAGCGAAACCAAAGCTCTAAAAATTGTGCAGTTGGCGATATCCCGAAGAAACTTTGCTAAAATGAAATAACATGGGCTGAGAAACGCTGAAAAGCTGATAAATAAGTCATTGGATGCGAGGCAATAATATAGAAAACTTCGTGTCCATACCGAAATACCTCGTGGCTATTACTCAGCGAATGCTGTTGGAAGACGAAATATCTCGCCTATAGCGATGAAAATGTTAATATTGCGAACCTTGTTCAAATCAACGCAAGCATACCTGCATCAAGGACGTCTTTGTAATTTTCCCCGTTAACATTCATAACAGACAATTTCCCTTAAAAGGCTGTAAGGTCTCGTTTAATTCTTTAACCAGTTGCATTATGTTTAACCGCTTTTCTAGCCTCCTCATTTTCATCTTCCTGCCAGAATGTAAATTTCTAACTCGCGTGATACTCAACTGAGGTAGAACGAAGTTCATATTTAAAGGACGGTTTTAGAGGGTTATAATCAGGACGTGTCTTGCATGATGAAGGCCACATTGCTAATTACAATTCTCCTGAAAGTAGAGTTCTGCGGCATTCTGTTGTCCACACTATTATGTTTGTCACGCCGATCTTTAGGGCAGAGCCAACTTGGGCTTACTTGAATTGTGCAGCCGTTATACGAACTTATTTTTGCTTAATTAATTCAATTCAATATCTTCGATTTAATCCATAACTATTGGCTATGCTTTGTAAGCACGAGTGGTGCCTTCAGTTAACTTTTGTTTGAGTTAAATAAAGGGTTCTTTACACCGTTTTTCAGTATCTGTAATACTTATAAGACAGTGTGTAGAGACATTAGGTTTTTTTTAGAAGCAGGAGACATGAAAAATGAGCAACGCTTTCGCCGGGAATCGAACCACGGACCTCTGAAATACCGGCTCAGTGTGCTGACCACTACACCACGAAGGCACGCTAAGACTGTGGGAGATATACCTTATATACTCCCCTTTTTAAAGGGCGACTAGGGTTTTTAGGGTACCTAGTCGCCAAATCCTGGGTGTGGAGAGTCATCATCCACAACCCTTTTAGTTCGGGCGCCACTTGTAGAGACATTAGGTTTTTTTCAGAAGCAGGAGACATGAAAAATGAGCAACGCCTTCGCCGGGAATCGAACCACGGACCTCTGAAATACCGGCTCAGTGTGCTGACCACTACACCACGAAGGCACGCTAAGACTGTGGGAGATATACCTTATAAGTGATAATTCAAGTCTTAGACGTTTCGTACATTTGTTTACAAAGAACATGAAATTATATAAGATCCACCGCGAAAGTATTTTTTACTTTAGGTTGATTTAACCTAACGGATAACCACAGGTTACCTTAACCCGCTGGAGAGTTATCATATTCACTGTTATGGTAATCACAAGTCAAATTTTAGTTAAATTGTAATCCGCATCAAAATTTATTCACTTCTTGTGGTTACAACGGAAACATTTAACATAAATTAAACCGATGCCTCAGCAGATATACAGTATTGCCTTTGTCTCTAAAATTCAATAATTTATGAGCAACGTTCTAAATACCAAACTAAACTCCTGGTCAGCTACACTGATCTTGAAACTCACAAAGCGCTTAGAAACGGTGTAAGAATAACTAAACTCTAGCCTCTCGTGAACATAGTATGAACTGTAATGCTCAGTAAAACATAGCGGCTATGTGGCAAAAACTCTAAAATATTCTTTGGGTTAGGATTATGCCCCTAATTTTAAACTATAATTGTTGCCATTACGTTTGCATGATTTCATAGTCTGAGCAAATATTTTGAAGTGAGCCAAGAACGATAGAATAAAGTCTAACTCAAATCTAAATGAAAAGAAAACTTACAAACAATTGTCACAAGAAAATAGCGTATTAAAGCAATGTAATGCTAAATTTAGAGCCTTACATTTTGCTTTCAAGTTAAGTCGATTTATTTTTATTTTTATACTTAGTTTAAATAAGTCATACTGAATTTTATTTTTAACTAAAATTTTATTTTAAATAACTTAACTTTTTTTATCAAATTCCTACTACACTCACGTTTGTGAAAATTGCAACACCATGAAGGACTTACGCGAGTGAGCTGAAATTTTCAGGAAATGCAAAGTAGCGCATGATATGCAAATGATTAGAATTGCAAATCCGTAGCGCATGCGTATGCTGAGCAGCGCCCTCTGAACGGCTGATGGATCCGAATAAATAGACGGCTGTAGCGAGGCGTGTATGGTTATCGGTGGTTATCTGCTAGTGGTAAACGTTAACTCAATCTGTACTTATGCCTCGTCGACGAAAGAGAGCGAGATTTGAACAACTTACAGAGTTTGAACGAGGGAGAATCATCGGCCTTCGTGAAGCTGGATTGTCGTATCGTGCAGTAGCCTCTCGTGTGCAGCGTAACAGCAGCACAGTGATGCGCGTTTGGAAGCAGTGGACGGACGAGTGTCGGACAACTCGGAAATCCGGGAGTGGACCCCGAAATGTGACGTCAGCTCGCGATGATAGACACCTGGTCCGCATGGCGCGGACGGACCGTACAGCTTCCTCTAGACAATTGGCAGCACTGTGGTCAATAGCTACAGGTGTTTCATTGTGTGCTTCATCAATTCGTAGACGTCTGCTGCAGTGTGGACTGCGCGCACGGACTCCTTTATACAGGATCCCCCTAACGCACGACCATCGCCGCCTGCGGCTACAATGGGCCAATCAGCATAGAGACTGGCGTGCTGATTGGCAGCATGTCGTGTTTTCTGACGAATCCCGCTTTAATTTGTGGTACCATGATGGCCGCATTCGTGTCAGACGCTATGCCGGTGAACGCCACCTTCCGGAGTGCATTATCGAACGCCACAGTGGACGAACACCCGGAGTTATGGTCTGGGGCGCCATAGCATATCATAGACGATCTCAATTGCTACGAATTGTGGGCAATCTGAACAGCAACCGGTATATCCGTGAAGTTCTACAGCCCGAAGCTGTTCCCTTCCTTCAAAGCTTGCCAGGCGCTGTATTTCAACAGGACAATGCCCGCCCTCATACTGCTCGGATTGTTAAATCCTTCTTTGCAGCGCAGCAGGTACAGCTTCTTCCTTGGCCTGCGTGTTCCCCGGATATGTCGCCAATTGAACATGTGTGGGATGTCATTGGTCGGCGTCTTGCTCGTGATCCTCGTCCTGTTGCGTCTGCAGACGAACTTTGGGTACGCGTACAAACGATATGGAATGCTCTTCCTCAGTCAGACATTCAAACTTTGTTTGACTCCATGCCACGTCGTGTAGCAGCACTTATTGCGGCGCGTGGTGGCCACACAAAATACTTATTCTGATCTCTTGTTCTTGTTTGTTTGCTTTGAACATTTAATCATTTATTTGTACCACTACCACTCAACTGTGTATTAAATTGCATTCAATTATGACGATTCCTTCTTGGTGTTGCAATTTTCACAAACGTGAGTGTATTAGCTCACACTCTCCCTATATCTTGTTCAAATTTTCAATCGTTAATAAAATACTTTTTATTCATCCACTCAAGTTCAAATACATTTTTTTTAACCCGTAGCGGATGACACTTGATGTTAATACAGCTTTGACAGTTTGATGTTAATGCAGACACTTGATGTTAATACATGAATGAGAGTCAGTGGAGTAGTATTTATCAGCATTACGTATAACGGCATATGAATATCCTTCTGCTATTAATACACCAGCTTTATGATGAACAATTTTCAACACTGCATTGAGACTACTTTCTAGTGTGTGTGCGAGTTCTCCATCATTTACAGAATCACTAAGACTGCCAAAATCTGAAGCTGAAATTCTAATTTATGAATTCATTCAAACAAAATTACTTTATGAATTTATTCAATTAAAAAATTATTAATTCTTTATAAAATTCATTCAAACCATCATCTTCATAAATTAGAAACGAAAAAATTTTAATAATGTTAATAAAAAGTAACTAAAATAAAATGTTTCTTTGTTGACCTAAGTAGGAATTGACTTTAATGTTTTTTATATTACGTGTTTAGTTTTAATTTCAACCATACTAATTTAGAATTTAATTCATTAAACTTTATTTTCATTTGTAAAATAAACAAGCCATCTTCAGTTTTTTATAGATTATTTAACACGTCTTTCTTCAAACCTTTCATTAATTAAAAGTTTCATTCTTTAGGTTAAAGTATTTGTTGAATAATTTTGTAAAGAAAAAAAACTGTTTAATATCTCAGAAATGGACAATACTGTTTTAAAAGTGATAGAAAATGTGAGCTGTTGTTTTCTTTTTCCTATTAAAAAGTCCTATTACAAATCATAAAAAGAGATGAAAGAAAATGGACCGAAACTTAACGGACTTTTTTCCCACCTTAATTCGCTTAAGTATCTTTTCAACCATTATGATGACAGCATATCGTACGTAATCAGTCGAAAGCCATTGACAAGTAGAGCAAATGCCATCGCTGTCCTAAAAGCAAAGGTGATGACTTTTATTTCCAATCCAAAGTGAGAAAATAAGTGCACTCAGTAGGAATTTCCTAAAGAAAAAAGAAAAGAAAAGGGGAAAGGAAAAGAAAAAAGGAAAAAGAGAAAGAACAAATATTTTTCAAGGGAAGGGAAAGTTTCCGAAAGTTAAGTGCGAACTTATTAAGCGGGAAAAATCTTTCGATAAAAACGTTTTTACGAGTAACCTGTAACATTAGCAAAATACTATTTGAAACTTTATAAATTAAACTTCTTAAGCGGAGCAATTTCTTGAAAGAATTTTAATGCACTTATACATGTAAGATACAGTTAAGACATCGACTTCTTCTGTGTTATGCAAGAGAAACCATGTAATAATTTCAGCATAACGTACAGTAATGATCTTACGTAATTTAAATCTTCTAAAGATTCCAAGCTTCAGTTCTCAGCTCCGGAGCTTTCAAGGAATTAAAGGAAAATGTCTGAAAAACATGAAAAGAATTTCATGAATCTTATTTATTGAAAATAGTTCCAATAATAATGCTTATGGATAAGAAAGAAAACCTACTGCTTTAAATATAATAAAAATAGGTTTTTTTCGATTGCCTTTCCTTCTCATAATAATAAACAAAGTCATAATATGGCTGTAGTTATTCTGGAAGGAATTATCCAATTTCCCTCATGAGTGCTGTCATGATATGTGGTTAGTGCGTCCAGCTACTAAATGTGAAAGATTCGTAGTTTTAATCCAGGGAACGACGTAAATGATTTTTCGTATTTCTTTCTCCGAAAAATCTAATAGACTGTATAGCGACATTGGAACAAAAGGTGCGCTGAATCGTCTGTGAAAAACTGTTTCTTTTTTATTTGCTTAATTTCTTTTATACATCGTTTTAGATTTATTATAGTATTTAAATAGAACATGTGGCAACGATTAGGTAATTCCTCAGATAATATACTTTTTGTGCATTCTGAGTTACAAAATGAATGAGATGCAACGCTGTTAAGTGAACTTAGCTTCATAGTGTCGCTACGGTAAATAAATATAGTGAATTGAGTGTATTTATTCTAATGTGGTCCATGCGCTATCGACGAAGTAGAATTAATTCAATTCAATAAGTTTAAATTAAATGCAGGAAAAAATGCGTATAATTTAATAATCCGTAAAAGGAAGTCATGTGGTATACACATCAGCTTTTCCTTTTTTATTATAACTCAATTAGGCGGCTAACCGTTCGAGGGTTTAGTTTAGAAAAAAAAATAATATAGCAAATGCAAAAAACGTACATGGCAACCCCTAACATTCTACAGGAAATTCTAAAATTATGCATGTTTTAAATGTTTTGTGATTTTGCTCTTGAATGTTTTTGGCAAAAATGCGAAGAAAGCGATGCTTGGTAAAAAAGGCTAGAGACAAAAAAAAAAAAAAAAAAAAAAGAAAAAAAAAAAAAAAAAAAGAAAAAAAGAAAAAAGGGAAATTGTATTAGTAGGAGTTTACTCAAGAGTAGTTTGGTAACTTGTGATGGTCAGCGAGAGCATAAAAAGCCTTATCAAATCTCTATTCATTCATTGTTTTCAAATTATAGAAGAAGATACACAAAATGGTTGTAAAATGTAAGCAGAATAATTGAGCTATGTTGAGGAATTGCACTGAATCTCCTATTGATTTTATACAAAAATTCGCTGGATCGTTTAGATTTAATACTTAAAATTCACTAGACTTAATATAAATGATACTGCTAAGGTAGAGCTCATGTAAAGATGCCGCAAAATCTTTGCTTCAGAATACTTTATTTAATTTTAATCCGTGAGTACATGTTGAGAGTTTGCTGATGAATAAGTTAGAACTGTGTATCTACGGAAAAAAAGGGGAAGCTTCTCTTTTTGCGATATTTTATTCAAGTACTACTGAATCTTTAAAAACTTCTAGTGGTTTTTTAGAAATATTGCTTATTTAGGTCTTTTTTTAGAACATCGAATTTATCTTTCATCAAAAAACTTTCGCGGCAGATTTGTGAAGCTTCAGAAAACTAATATTTACCATGCAGCATTTGGAACAGTTGCATTCTGAACGTCAATCATATTAAAGAAAAGGCGAAGAGGGAAAAAAGTACATTGCGTGGACGCATTCGGCTGTTCAATGTTTACGTTTACACAGCGCTCCATACTTTGTTTCCATACATAGTTACATTTACATAGTGTTCCCTTCCTTTTTACTTCCTTGTACGAAGTAAAAAGGAAGTATTGTAATGGCGAAAAATTTCGGCTATCATATTTCAACGAAAATATCAATTTTGTCCGCTTTCGGATCAATTTAACTATGCTTAACTATCAACTATGTGTAACTATTTAACTATTTTTGCGTCACATCTGTACGTAAGGACAGTATAAAGCACTCTTTTCCACCAAAAAAGTTATAAAACTGATTAAAAATGAATTCTGAAGAGATTTTTTTTCGTGGCGTCTATGCGTACGCACGTATGTATGTATGTATCTCGCATAACTCAGAAACGAGTAGCATTCAGAACGTTGAAATTTTGTATATAGAACTAATATAACACGTATTTACCAACACGTAAACACGTAACACCTCCTATTTTAGTTGCAATCGACCGCACCAAAAGTATATCAATATACGTATGTATCCACTCTGTTATTCTGCTCAGTGAGCTCAAATTCTTTATTCTTATTTGTTTGTAAATTGTGCATTTTTTGATTTAAAAGTGATTGAATTATGTTATTCATATCTTCCGATTAAGGTTTTTATACCTTTAGTAAATCTGCATGCAAGATTTGTAGAATTATCAACAATTTAAAAGTTGTTTAAGTGCGGCTAAGCCTAATCATTTTTCTCATGGCGGACATATTTGTTTACATTTGAAACTTAGCAGAATATAGATTTGTTGCCAATCTAGAGAAGCTAAGCTTCGCAACAACAAAAATAACAACTTCTTTTATTATTGCGAAATTAAATCATGCTTAATCAATTCTGGAATTTTTTCGAGGAAGTGAGTGTTTAAGATTTACTTCGTAATTTTTTATATAAATATTTTGAGTTTTTATGCATTTTTACCTTGTCGCGAAGTGAGATCTGAATTAATTGAATGAGAAATGCTGAATCGTCTGTGAAAAACTGTTTTTTTGTTTGTTTGTTTGTTTGTTTGTTTGTTGGTTTAATTTCTTTTATACATCGTTTTCGATTTATCATAGTATTTGAATAGAACATGTGGCAACGATCAAATAATTCTTCAGATGATATACACAATTTTTTTGCATTCTGAGTTATAAAATGAATGAGAAGTAACGCTGTTAAGTGAACCTAGCGCCAGAGTGTCGCTACAGTAAACAGATGTAGTGAATTTTAAAGAGTGCATTTATTCTATTGGGGTTATGCGCTATCGACGAAGTAGATTTAATTCAATCCAGTAAGTTTAAATGAAATGCAAAATGCGTATAATTTAATATTATGTAGAACGAAGTCATGTGGTGTACACATCAGACTTTTCTATATTTACTATACTATTTATATTTGGGATGTAAACTGATTAAAATATCTGGATTTGCTCCGGATTCTTTCTCCTGTAAAAACTATTGCTGTTTGAAAAAATTATTTTTTGTTAAATTTTCTTCTGGCATTTTTATTCACTAATTTTTGACAAACTGTAACATGCAAAAATACTAATCTATATTTGAAAACAACGGAAAGTATCAAAATGTTTAATTATTCTTTGTTTCGAAGACATGGCTGGCAAAGATTTGTAAAGCAATTTAAAATGGAAGTTTTAAAACTTTTATTTCATAAAGCAGGTAATATGTTATTTTTATACATTTAAAATTCGGAATTTTAAGGTTCCAATTATACAGTCCATAGAACGTTACAAGCCTTATTATTATGATTTGTATTCTGTGAACTATCTTGATGTTAGTTTTAAGATGTTATGAAAGAAAGGCATATATAAGAGAGACCTTTAAGGCATGAGTTGCCTACTTTTACCCATTGCTTTCACAAAATTCTTCATTAGTCCTAATTTTATGTGTAATGTAGTGGTAATAATATCTTTGTTGGGTCAATCAATAGCCCATGCCGCTTCTCTTTACCTGGTTCCTAGGACTGTCTAGTTGGCCATGCTTTCTTTTTAAAATAATCTTCCCTCCTCTATTATCCCATACAAAAAACAGCAGAATTTCGTGTATCCTTGCTGCAACCCTAGTCTTGCCATTTATAGTGCTCGTATTTGATGCACTTTAAGAGATCCTTCAAATTTTCATACGATGCTTTCATTTGAAAAGCCTGGCCAAGAGGAATTGACGGTAAATGGTTTCTGATATGTAGCAGAACACATTTTAAGATTAATGTTAAACCACCTATAAACAGTCTGCATTGTTATGGTTTGTAATTCATATTGAGAGCTCCGAATAAATCATTTACGTCCTTGCAGAAATTTACGTCTCCGTCAGTGTCAAAGAATGACGTCAAATTTTTCTGAGGAGTATGGAAATGAGTAATCCCCACAGAGTTTTCCAAAAGATCCCACAGCTTTATCCTAATAGTTTCGCTTTATTTTTTGGCAAATCTAGGTCTCTCACCAGATCGTTTAACTCGGCTTGACTTATCATGTGAGGCTGTCTAGGTAAAACACTGGGTGCATAATCAGAATGCATAGATACTGAAGGCATGTTTATCATATGACAAACTTCAGAACTTTTTTCCGATTCCGAGTCTGAGATATAGGTTTCCCACGTTTAGGAATTGGCCAATTGTCACTATGGGGTATTGGTCGTACAGCGGATGGGGGGGGGGTATATTTGGATACATTATAATGGATTTCTTTTTTTTTTTCGATGTACCAGTTTCCTGTCCTACAGGAGGCATCATACAGAAATAGTGATCACTGACATGATCAGAATTAGACCACTGGGGCAGCAAAGGACATCAATATTTTTTTGTGATTTAACCAGTTTCGCACACAAGAAGCGCGTGAATTACGGCAGATGTGTGTGACCCAGGACTTGTCTTGATTCTTGATCTCTCACTTAGCACCCAAAGTAGACATTGCAAACTTTTTTATCCATCGGAGTCAAGTTTCATCTCTGCGACGCAAAAGTCACCTCACCACAAATATAACATCCGCGTCATTAACACATTTATCAACTATCCGCGTCATTAACACATTTATCAACTATCCGCGTCATTAACACATTTACGAGGCATCTTGCTTGAACGCTGTTATACAACTGAAAAAGTCTAAATAGAAGTACTATGCAACAATAAAGAAGCACTATGCAACACTTTGTACTGATTGCTTCATCCTTCAACGATAAACATCGGGAGGATGCATTCATATATCGGGGATATTTTATTAGTGTGCGGATAAGTGCTAGACCATAGATCTTCGAAACATGAACTAATAAATAATTTTAACAATTACTTTCGTGTTCAGAAGATCAAAATTATTAGGTATTAGTTGTTTTTTACTGAGATATTTTTTGCTGTTAACTATTGTTATCCCAAAGAATCTTGAAGTGAGGAAAGTTTTCATAGTCAGTTCATAAGATTTGTTGCATTATTTTTACAAAAGAATCTGCTTTATTTTCTGTGTAAGGAATTTTTACAACAGTATAATATTATGTAAAACATTTGCATTAATTATTTTACATTTGTCTGTATAATTTTGGCATTGTCTTTGTTTCATTTTCCGTCCTATTTCTTTGCGTATTTTCGCATTTTTATTTAATTTATAATATTGGGAAACTTCTTGCCATTTTGTTTCATTAATTTGCTGTATTTGTGTTTTATTGCAACCAAAAAGG
>KK119112.1:752407-789304 GCA_000611955.2 Stegodyphus mimosarum
TTTCCAAGGCTTATAGATGATAATTTGATAGAGATTTCGACTTTTCCAGTTCCATGGCCTTTAATGGAGAACATCTTGCAACAATGCATCCAAGGGTCTACACCAAATCTTTCACTAGCAGCAATATCTCAAGGGCGCTTTTGACTCGATGGGCAATTTAAGTGTTCTCAGACTGAAAAGATCCTTTACATTTTCAAATTTACATGCCTTCTCAGGGATTTCAATTCGGGTCCAATGCTATGACCGCTGGCTTGCAATATTATAAATCCATGAAATTTATTTCAGTACCGTGTAAGTGATTCACGTATTGTTCAAGATATGACTATTAAAGTCTGTCGTTTCTTGATCATAAATTTTTGAAGCAAAGTTATGTATTTAGATCTCTTGCGTGAGAATATAATAATAGCCGCAGTGAATGTTAAAAATTAGTTTAAAGTCTATACACTGGAGAGTTTAAATTAGTTTAACGTCTCTATTCTGTACACTGGAGTTCTGTTAAAAATTAGTTTAACAGAACTGCAACGTATAGAATGAAGTTCTACTAAGTACTCATTAAATTTAGCATCTGTTCCGTAAGCGATTCAGCAGTTCTGTTGACCATTCTCAGTTTCAGATTTGTAAACGACATTAGTTACCCTTCAGTTTTAGGACAAAGTCAGTAATATTCGTTTTTAGGTTAAAGAAAGTTAGCCTAGTCTTTAAGTTGCATTTGAGCTATTTTTTACTAATTTTTCTTCATTTTCAAATTTCCAGTATTTGAAGTTGCAAAGTTTTCTACCCGGTATAATTTGTTTCTTCAGGAGAATTTTATAAATCATTAACACACAATAATGTATATCTAAGAATTCAGATTAATCAGAATACCGCACTATATTTTAAAGATTTCGATAATCAAACTTTTATTTTCAAGCCGTTTTAATATCTAAATTTACGGTTGTACAAGACCAAAAGATTTTGTGTTTCTCATAAAACGTAGTCACACATAAACCTTCAGTATGCATATACTGCTGTAACGCGCTTTGCTTCATTATAAACAGTTTGTCTTATACTGAAGCTATAAATAAGGCAACTAACATACACTGGTGTACAAAAATTAAGGACGAAGTCGAAAAATTAGCATATCAGCTGAACGAAGAGGGAGAGCGGACAGAAAGACCAATCAGGAGATTAAGTAAAGTGATGTACTGTAGCACATGCGCAGATATGCAGGTAGACGTAATGGGGGAGTGTCTGAGTAGTATAAAGCATGTTGTCGGTGTAAGATCAGTATTTCTGGCAAAGAGATTGCACGCCGTATAGCAGTTAAAATCACACCGAGTTGCTGCCTCAGCGAGAAATGGCGAATAATCAATCTGTTAGACGACATCTGGATGCTTTTACCCGAGGTCGAATCATTGGGAAGTTGGAGGAAGGCCGCAGTGTGACAAGTGTGGCTGCAGAGTTCGGAATTGCTCAGAGCATCGTTTCACGACTTTGGAGACAATTTCAAACTACAGAAACAGCTATCCGGGGGTTTAGTAGTGGTCGTCCACGAGGAACCACACCCGCAGATGACCGGTATATTGCCTTACAGGCCAGAAGAAACAGGCGGCAGACAGCGGGAGAAATCGCTAGACACACGACACAGGCGACTGGACGACCGATATCGCGTTTTACCGTGGCCAGAAGACTGCACGGTGGTGGTCTGTTTGCACGACGCCCTGTACGGTGTGTACCTCTAACGCCTGCCCATCGGAGAAGGCGTTCTCTGTGGTGCCGGGAACACCGGAATTGGAGAGACAATGAATGGGGACGAGTACTCTTTACAGATGAGAGCAGATTTAGTCTGAGTTGCGATTCTAGACACATACACATCTGGACAGAGCGGGGAACACGCAATAACCCCTTCAACATCATCAAAAGGGACTGTTTTGGAGGTCGCGGAGTTCTCGTTCGAGCAGACATAATGCTTGGTAGCCGGACCGACCTTCATATCTCCCAAGGAGGTTCGTCACCTGGGACTGCTATTGTAACGAGGTTCTTCTTCCTTACATGCGTCTTTTCACAAGGGCTATGGGTCCTCAGTTCCTCTTCATGGACGACAACGCTCCACCTCATCGCACAGTTACTGTCGAAGAGCTGTTGGAGAGTGAAGATATTGAACACATGGATTGGTCGGCAAGGTCTCTGGATCTAAATCCCGTCAAGCATGTACGGAACTTACTAGGGAGACCCGTGGCAGCACGTAACTTATCGCCAGTAACGATTCCGAAACTGCGATTGGTGCTACAAGAGGAACGAGCAGCAGTGTCTCAACAGCTCATTAACAACCACATATCCAGCATGCACAAATGATGTGAAACCTGCCTAGCAGTCAGGGGAGATCATATCCCCTATTAAAGACCGGATGTTTCTTGCTGGACACCCATCACAGGGATGTTTCGGCCTTCAGTCGCATTGCGCTCCATGCTACTTTTTCAATAAAGCTTCTTTTTATCCCTCTGATTTCTCTTTTAGTAAGTGTTGCTTACATTACTCTTGTCCTTACGTATTGGGGATCTTACGGTATTAAATGTGTTGATTTGGAAAGCTTTTGTACAAAGTTATATTGAAAAAACCGTCTCGTCCTTAATTTTTGCACATCAGTGTATTTTAAGCCACTTTATCGTTTGAAATTTCTTATAAACGATCTTTAGAACCTTTTTTCCATAGAGAGTTCTCCGCTTTTTTGCCTGTTTTCAGCATTAAAATTTCAGCGTGTATATTATCTTTTGCTCTTCTTTGTAGATACGAGTACTAGAAAAAAGATTCTATAAATTATAAAAAGCTGTATATTACAGTTATTTACATGTTATTTTACACAATATGGAGTTTTATATGGTGGTCGAAGCCTAAGCGGTGTACATTATTATACGGTGTATTCATTATTTAGAAATTTTAAGGATAGTGGAAAATATGACAAAATCTCTCTGATCTTCCGTAGCTAGCCGTGCTCTTAAATTACATTATAAGACCACGCTTGAAGGAATATAACAATTCTTTTTATTTTGTTTCTTTAAAATGGCGACTGAGGACAGAACGAAATCTAGTCCAGGTGGTGATGAAGTATCCTTCAGAATATTTTAATTCATCAAATGTAGCCACTGTAGACAGTATTATGCTTAGCACTAAATGAAATAAATTCAAATATCGCCTATGCCGTCACGGGATTCGGACCACGGATCTTTCACTGCTAACTGGAAGTGATAATAAAATACATTATAAAAGCACGTGTAAAGCGGATTTAAATAATTCTTTATGAATTACTATTTGAAAAAGAATTCAGCGTTGGCATAATTTCACTAAAATGCTATGAAAGAGAATTTCATATTAACTGTTATTTGATTTCAAAATTCTGAAGAGGACAGAAAATGAAATTGCAGCGCCAAGAAGAAATTCGTTTAGAGGAATGAAATGTAGAAAAAGCGTTCGCCTAGGTAACGTATTTACTTGATTAACGCTTGAAGGTCACAGGTTAAAGTGTGCTCGAGAAGATCCATTACAAATGTGAAATGGAGATACATTAATAACCACTGTAGTCGCAATGATATTGAATGGAAGCATGCAAAAACGCACGCGTTGTGTTGTTCAGATCCTGCATGTCGTTTTGTGGTCGGGGTGATCGCGCAGGCCAAGGCAATATGTCGACACTCTGTAGAGCAGATTGGGAATTATCAATGATATGGGGATGTGCGTTATTTTATTGGAAAATGCCTCCTGGAATGGCAGCGTAAGCGATGCAGTCACCAGTCTGACCTAGAAATTTGCTATTAGGGTGAGGGGGATAATGACAAAAATGCTCTTGCTGTCATAGGAAATTGCTCCCCAGACCATACGTTCTGGTGTAGGTCCAATGTGTCTACGTCGCAGACAGCTTTGCCCAAGTACTTTCCCGGCCTAAAGAACATACGATCATCACTGGTACCAAAACATAAACCACTCTTATCTGAGAACACAGCACATCTCCTCTCCATCCTCCAATCAGCTCTAGCTTAACACCGCCGAAGTCGCAGACAGCTGTGATTTGGAATTGTTTGTGGCAATTATACCTCAGGTAATCGATTTTATAGTTCGCTGTGTTACTCTGTTGCCAAAGAAAGCTCGAATGTCTGTTACAGATCAGTGCGATGGGCCACAGGCATGCGGCAAATGTGTACAGACGGACTCCCGCTTTCTTGAGATTGTATCTTCCCGTGACCACTGCTGCCAACACACATGGACAGTGAATATATCCCTGCCAAATTTTTCTGCGGAATCCCAAAAAGAAAATCCACCTTCACCTAGCCCTATTACATGATCTCATTGAAACTCAGCGAGCTGCTTATATTGCCTTCTTCCTCTTCTTCAAGGCATTGTCGGCTCAGATCTTGCTGACATTGCTCATTTCGAGAAATAAGTAAAGCACATGAAGTTTACATAACGTATTTAAATCAAACTTGTTTTGTATCTGCATCATGGCTCTACTATAGCCAGACGTTTTTGTCTAACAGACGTCATCTTTCAGATTTGCAAATATACCTCTGAAATTTTATTTTATCTAGCACAAACACTTCTTGGCTTTGAAATTTCATTTTCCATCAGTGTATTTTTTTCATTGGTGGAATTCTGAAAAGTAAATAGTTTTTTTCTACAAATACAGAAATTTTTAAATCATTTCTTTCCTTCATATTATTACGAAGTAAATTATAATTTCGATGTATCGTAAGTATTAAACCAGTTGTTTAAGACCTTCATGAAAAAAAGCACTAAAAAAGGGCAATAAAACAAGCAGATGGTTGACTGTGAAAACCCCGAAAACAATTTTCTTTGTGCGGTTCTAATAAAGTATAAGAGACTTTAAATATCTGAAAACATTCATTCATTCTTTTCATTCTCCAAATAAACAGCAAAAAAATCATTTTATCAATATTTGAATCTTAATCTCCTTTAATTATACTTTTTAATTACTTTATTAAAATTAATGAAAAATTTCCATTTTCCTTAAAATTATTAAAATTGCAAATGAAAGATTAATTTAAAAAATATTTTTATATGTGGTACACTCTTCAATTTAGATAAGACTTTGCAATTTAATTTGAGTATTTTCATAAATGTTTTATAGTTTTTCTTTGTTTTGGTTTGTTAGAAATTCAAAAGTGATTCCCCTTGACGCAGAGACAAAGAAAGCGTACTATTAAGTAAATTTGAAATGTCAATTTATAAAAAAGTAGACTAGACTTTTATTCCTTTGATACATGTGCTACCTAAACACAAAGAAGGTGCTTGAAAAGGTTAACTGCAGAGTTATATATGAGTCTAGACATGTACTTCCAGTAACCAAGTTTATAAAATAACTTTGAGATTTTTACAAGAAAAATTTCAAAACTGAAGAAAGATAGTTTTTGAAGATGAAATCTAGTTTTATATATGCTCTCTGCAGAACTATTTTTAATAAAATGTTATTTGTGCTTTTTCTATTAAAAATAAACTTGCGTATATTCACGCACAAATTTCACAAAGATGTACTAAATAAATACATTCAAGAAACCTGCTACAGATTTAATAGCGAATGCACTTTGCCTAAGACAGAAATAATAATTATCTAAAAGCAGTTTAGCAATACTCCTTAAGTTTATTCTCAGATTTTTTTCCTTAATTATCTCAGAATTACTCCGAAATTTAGTGCAGAAAAGTATTAAATCAGTCGTCAAAAATTATCTAAATGCGTACATTTGTTTTCAAATATCTAAACAAAATTACAGGCATGAGCAGGATTTTTACTTAGCACTTGTAGAGTCGTTAGGATTTTTGATTGCGAGAGGCATGAAAAATGAGCAATATCCTACCCGAAACTCGAACAACGGACCTCTCGAATACCAGCCGAGTGTGCTATCGTTACACCACGAAGGTATGCTGGGAGGAGAAAGAAAACGCCTTATACACTTACTAACATAAAGCCTATAACTAGCTTTATCCCGGATATCTCGTGATAATTAAGCAAATAAAGCTGAATTTCTAAGCAAACAAAAAAAAGCTGCAGAACTTAATTAAAATATACATTAGCACAGATGTTCACTTAGAGACAGTATTCCTGTTAATATCGTGCATCTCTTCACGAACGGCCATAAAGTTTCTGATTCCTTTTGAAGAAATCAGTTCTTGAAGTATTCTTTAAATTCTTTTACGTTTTACTGAATTTTTAGAATTCTGTCAAAATGATGGCGAGCAACATAGCTGCACAGACGGTAACAGTTCCGGCGCCACCCTCGTATCTCAAGAGAACTCTCAAGGAAAAAGGCCTGCAGAAGTGGCAAACAGAATGAGAAGCATGTGATACGGGTCGCAGAACCCACATATTTCTGCCTAGAGTGAAAATGGAACGTCAATACTCCATACCTCCTATCACTAATTACACCTAGGGGCACGGTCCCTTTCCCTGCTATTTTGAACGATTCGGCATCTCCAACACTGGCTTGTGCGTCTGTGGGTCGCTCGGAACCCCAGACCATTACATCTTCGAATGCCCGCTCACGGAGAATAATCACCTCCACTTGCCATCGGACAACCAAATAGCCTTTAAACGATTCATTATTAAGAACAAAAGCACAGTTAACACCATTTGCAGAATCATCAGCCAGATAACTGCCCTGGGGCAAGACATATGCCAGACCTTCTAATACGGGGTCTGGCATCACTCAACCTCAAGTGGCACCGTCGCATATGTATAAATAAGTACATACTCTTCCGCATCTAAGGCAATACAGCCTTTTAGTGTGCTTTATGCGCTAGTAACTCCGTTATTAATAGTGTTTATATATCATGTATGTTTATGTGTTATGTTTATGTGTCTCTATATATGTAACCAGTATGCTATGTGATGTAATGTATACCTTGCAAATCTAAAATCTGTAATCCAACATAATAGTCAATGTATCCCTCATCAGCCCTTGTATGGCAGTGTAAACTTTAATTTAAGATCAAAATAAACTCCCTGTGAGGCCCCCTGGGGTCCCAGGGAGTTGTTGCCTCTAGGTAGGGGAGGGCGCCGGACATATGCCTGTTTATCTATGTTAGACACCAGGCGTCCCCGTCCTCCGTCACCTGTCACCTGTCAAAATGATGCCATTGAATATGGTACTACTTGAAGAAGTAACCTTTGGCTGGTTCCAGTGCTGGCGAATAAATTGGAGGATTAAGAATACAGGCAACTGTTTTTGCAATAAACAGATTCAAATGCAGTGGTAAAAAAACTACTGTTTTTGGCTGTTCAGTCTTTATATCCATAGCAGCAAACATCAGCTGCATAAAAGTAAATTAAAAATTTTAAATAAACTTCTTCTAAAAGTGGCACAATATTGTTAGAAGGTAAATTAAGTTGTATTAGAGATCATTCCCACTAATTATCATAAAGCAATATCTTAGAATTGATTAGATAAATTTTATAAATGCTTTAAGAGTTCAGTCCATTAGACAATTCAGACCAGTAAATAGTAAAAAACAACTCTGCTTCCTGTTGTCCAAAGTACATGTTTTCCACTTGTTACTAACTTTTATACTAGTTGCAACGAGATCTTTTAAATCTTTTCTATGACTTGCAAATTTTATCTCATTTACTATATACCTAATTCTAGCCCATGTGACTCAAACCACGAGAATATAAATATTTAACTACTGTGAAATTTAAATGTACATTTCCTTAAGTTGACTATCGGGGAAAGAAGGAAAAGTATTATTAAAAATAAAATTACAAATTAAATAATGTGAAAATTTGCACAGACTCTTCTTTCCTTTATTATTTTCAAAAAATTTAATTTAAAAATAAACTCTGTTGGCATTAGAAAATAAATTAGAATTTAAAAATCCTCTTCATTTTGCCATAAACTTAAAAATACGATAACAAAGCCTTGATCATGAACTTTCACAGTCACGAATGCTTGGGTGACTGGTACGCTAAAATAATTACAATAAAAAATTGCACAGCACGAAAATTTTGAATGCTTTGAAATTGAAGAATTAATCGCTTTTACTAAGCTTACACTCATAGTTGAGACATAGTGCCTTTCAAAACAATTATTATTGTCAAATATCCGAATTTGCCGCAGAGAATCCTTTCCAATCCCACGCTCACTGATATTTATAAGATATATTTTTATCTAAATAATTTTAAAATAATCATTTACTTTATTTAACTATTGAAATTATTTTATTTTATTATCCAACGCTGCATACTTTGATAACACATTTGTTTCCTTTGCTATCAATACTTGAAGATTCAACTAATGCTCATTTGTAATGAATGCAACCGATTCTGCCAATCGATTCATTTTTGAACTCTCACGTTCAGTGCATCCGGTTTCGGTGTCACAGTGTATGTAACAGCCTCTTTCACTTTTGCCCTTCATATGTCGGATCTTGTCATTTCACTAAACAAAAGATGGCATCGTGTTACCTTTTGTTTTCCGTGCTTTCAATGGCTACTACATCAGATCTCCTCTTTGTCTAGGTATTTAAAAGCGGTTTCTTTTGACAGCAGCTTCTCGCCTTGTATCAAAAATTTTTTCACTAACAATAAGATACAATATTCTTCCATTCGGAATGATAGTAACATTTAGTTTTTTCTTGCCTCTCTCTTTTCTTCTTAGCGATATTAAAACTGCAGTTTTTTTACATTTGTTTCATATGATGTTTTCATGATTTGCTCTTTGCGAATTTTTTTACCTATTGATTATATACACATGCGATACTTAAAATTTTCATTATTCATAGAATTAAAAGGAATTTACGATATCCCTAGTTAGTTTGTTTCACTATACATTTATTAGTCTAGCGGGTTTAAAAAGTTTGCTTTAAAGAACATACAATTTATATTTCGAGAGGAAATCTCAAAAACAATCCTTCGTTTATCTTAGTTAAATTATTGAGCATTATTAACTGCTAAGTTGGAAATTCGCATTTAAAGTTTCCATGGATTTTTTATCCATTAATGCAACAATCCTCATCCACAGGAAACTTTTAATGCGAAAATTTGTAAAAATTAAATTAGAACTAGACTTCTTTTAAATATTTTACATTTTCATTTTGTTACTCTTTATTAATACTTTGCGTTTTAGTGGCGTTTCTTAGCTTATTCGATGAATTAAAGCAATAAGTAGCAGATGAGCAAATGCGAAAGAAAAGCAATTGCATTTAACCTTTATAATCAAATAAAAAGTATGAGTTAGTTAAATATAGATATCTCTCACATAAAAGAACAGTATTTTTAGAAATTATACGCATCAATTAGTTCATCAAATATTCACATTATTTTAATGGTCATTCGGGATTTAAGAGCATTTACTAAAACCGAAAATATGGTGTTTATTTCGAACTCTTAGTGTTCATTAAAACACCTCGTATTACCTGGAATTCGAGTTATTGAAAGTGCTCTGGAAAATCAACAAGGTGATTCGTTGAAGCGACGGGAACAAAAAAATTGGCAAGACTTTTTATTCATGTCTCATTTGAAAATATCTGCATCAGGTGCTTTTCAAACTTTGTTAACTCTTGGAATCCATAATAGTCGAATTCAGAAAACGCATAAAAGTATAATACTTAGAGCCATTGAAACTCCAGAATATCGCTGAAGATAATTTGAAGACTAGTGATTTATATAAATATATTGTGGGTGCCGCCGGCAGGTAGCGCTTCTGATTACATATAATGAATGATATATATATATATATATAATTCATGGATAGCTTAGAGCCATTATGGTTGTGACGTATAGTTCTCGTGACGTGAGGAACCTGCTAACGAGGGTCTCTCTAGACGAGAGTTCGAGAGCATTCTGGCGTGTTGCTCCGATGGAAGCAAGCTGCAGACTGAATTAGCCACGCCTCCTTAGTTTTTCAGTAGTATTTTACATCCTCTGTTTCGTTATATCTGAAACGATATCAGAAGAAAAACAAGATCATTGGTTCGTCAGCTCTCCTAAAATCAAGAGGCTTTGATGACAAACACAGTGCAGAACGCTAAACTCTCTTGACAATGGTCGTGAAGTTATGCCTCTTGTAATATCAACTGGAATGAATTGTTGCGTCTGCGATGTCAATCCATGTCGTGTGACACGTCGTAAAAGCTTGAAAACAGTGACTTGCTGGGACCATTCATACAATTTTCTCATCTGTGCTGTGGTTCGCCGCGATATATTTCAGTAGGAAAACCAGTCATCAATAGTTGACGTTTTAGCATTATTAGTTTTAAACATCTTAGTGCAATTTCAATTCTCACAAACATTGCATTTCTTCGTACAGGATGACGTATCGTATTTCAGGAAAAAAGACGTAGTTATTCCTTTTTATTCTATAATTAATTGTTAATCTCAACTTAGACGAGCCGCATGCACTCAGTAATTTTGCATTTTAGCTTAGCTGGATAAAGAGTGGCCGAGTGAGTGGATAATCACATTTTACGTTTTAATCACGCACAAAAAAATTATTTTTAATAGTAGTAGTAGTATTTATTATTACTATATTTATTACTATTACTCTTTATTATTATTTATTATATATTATTATTTATTATTGTTACTATATTTATCATTGTTACTTATTATTATTATTATTTATTACTATTATTATTATTATTATTCGAAGTCAAAATCAAGTCAATTTCGGAAACGTATTTGCGTTCTCTTCGTAACTGAGATATTTTTGGGAAGAAGGGGAGGGGGATATTCTGTTCAAATTTACAGTGACATTTAGATTTTTCGGACCCGGGAGACGTAAAAAATCAGTTGTGTTCTAAGTCGAGATTCGAACTAACAACGTTTAACTTGCTAACCATTTGAAAGTACGCAAACAGGACTATAATTGTTTTTTACATTATCCCCCACTTAAAGCACGGCTAGAAAAAGAGATGACAGCCAAAAGCCAAATTCTGGTGTTGATGAAGTATCGTCCAGCGAATTATAATTTGGGCGACCCTGTAGAGATCATGAGAGATTTTGGACCAGAAAATATTAATAATTAACTCTGCTGCGAACGGGATTCGTACCACTTGCTATCTGGACTTACATTACGACAGCATGCATGAGAAACGTGACAATTCCTTACATATCTGTAAACGTTTTTATCTATTTCTATGAAGCACTCAAGTGCTTATAGACAATATCTCTGGAAGAAATAAAGAAACTGCACGAAATCTAAAAATATGAAACATTACGCCCCAGGACTATCATTAGGTAATAAAGATATCTTCCAGATTTCCGGTAATTTTTTTATCACGTCCACATTTTCCTTCTCTACATATTCATTGATCTTTTCCAGCTGTGTATGTAGCATAAGCACTTAGATGCGGAGTTCTGTTTCCTCTGGCAAAGTTAAATATTTACCCAGTAATCGCCTCGCGTTTGCGCATGACTGTCATGATTCCCCATATCACACAACCGTCTTGAAGCACTCATTTCAGAACCAGAACAGCGCGGAGATCAATATTTACTTTGTTATCTTTATGCCCCAGACCACTCGATTTAATCCAAGAATAATGCAGTGATGTTTCAAACTCCTTTGGTTATTCTAGTAGTTTACTAGTTTCGGACACACGGAGAACGTGTTTTAAATAAAATATTTATTTGACAAAGAATAAAAATGTTTCTTTATAAAAATTACTTTTATTATAAACCAATTAATTATATTCTGCGTTAATTCCAATATAATGTAATTATAATATAGTTAGTGTAATACAGTTAAATATATTTGAATGTAATTACGTTATAATATTGAAATTAATTTCTAACTTAATATGTTAATAAGTTTCGTAATGTAATAAATATATTGGATTATTCATATTTTCGAATATAATTATATTATAGCAATGTATTCTAAAACATATACATTATAATGTACTAATTAATTCCTAATATGACCAATGTAAATTTTACTTTAATTTTACGTATATTCTTATGCTAAACTGTTCGTGTACTTCCACCTTTCCCCGTCAACTCCATCAGAAAGACAAATTAAATAAGTTTAAATGACGAGTGAGAATCGAAGCTTAGAGGCAGAAAGCTGGTACTTTCAGCCAAAACTGCTTAACTCTCAGATTCTATCTGCCTTAGTGCTGTGCTAATTGTCGGTGAGTTTACCTTTTGCTTCTAGTTACGTCAGATGATCTGACGTAGCCTTCTGACACTCATTCTCTTTTTTAATGTTTTTTCTTTTTTTTTTTTTAATAATGAAGTGCTGTTATATTCCCAAGACGCAAGGAGAAACTGCATTGCGCAAGAAAAGATTGTTCAATTTGTATTAACATTTTTTGTTTTTGTAACTTCAAGTCGGAGAGCATGTTAATGTTGTATTACTTTTACGATTGTTTTACGTACTTTGAGTTTAGGGATTTGAATCTGAAGACAGGATGAGAATCTGTCTGGCAGTCTAAGAAAATTGACACAGTGTTTAGAGTATAATTTGGATGCTTTATCGAAAACTTTTATAAGAATAGTTATTTACCCATCGGATAAAAATACTACTTTTAAAAATTACCTTTTATTGCAAGGTGATTAATAAAATATATCTTGTTGTTGTTGTTGTTGTTGCTTATGTTCACTTGTCTGACGTAGTCAGCCCAAGCCCACGAAATTCCTCGTGGCATGGTGCGCTAGATTATGCCTGTCGTTGGCAACAGCCTTGAGCACCTAACAGGTGACAGTACGATTTGGCTCAGTTCCGCCCTCCAATTTTGATGAAAAGCACCCCAAGGAGGACGAGTCTGAGGGTCTTCCACTCCTCTCTCCTTCCACCAAACCACACGAGAGGACTTTCGGCTCGCCGTATATTTAGAGTGCCGCCATGTCGCACCGACAGTATACATTTACAAACATCCATGTCTTCTCCGGGATTCGAACCCAGGCCCTTCGGCACGGCAGTCAGCGACGCTAACCACTGTACCGGTTGGGTGGAAAAAATATATATCTTACTTCAGAGGACATTATTTCCAAGGTTTACGGATTGTCGATATTTATGCGCTCCATTAAATGACCATGTGTATATTGTTATTTTACATTCACATAACTTTCCTACAAACACACGAGTCTTTCAGTTGTTAGTTAAAACTGGAAGACACGATACGCGCCACTGAAAATATATCTTATTTCACATATACAGTGGCGCGTATCGTGTCTACCAGTTTTAAATAACAACTGAAAGACTCGTGTGTTTGTAGGAAAGTTATGTGAATGTAAAATAACAGTATACACATGGTCATTTAATGCAGTGTATAAATATGGATAATCCGTAAACCTTGGAAATAATGTCCTCTAAATGTCCTCCTTTTTCATTGATGTAGTTAGGCCACACATGCTCATGCGAATTTTGGCAGGGTTGAATCGCACATACACAACACACATATATAGGATGGTGCTATATAGGATGTATAAAGATATATTGGTCGATCGACGACCGACGACCAATATAATGCATTCTGTTTATGATTCTGTTTTAAACAAATCAGTAAATAAAATCTTCGGAATTTGGTTTGTTTATTTTTCATTATAATCACTTTTCATACGCTGTCCAATTAAGTCCAAAATTTTGTCTGTAAAAGTGTATATAATATTTTCTTGTTAAATACTTATTTTCTGTAATTCGATGATACGCTGTATACTGCAAATCTTTTTAACTGTAACTGCAATACGTATTATTGTAATTTCATAATCGTAAAACGAACCTCATTTTGCAGGAATTTCAGAATTAACTGAAAGATATGGGGTTTCAATAGTTAGTAACTGGAGACATTTTTAGCTGTTTCGATTCTTTGTTGTTGAATGCTTTTCGAGACAAATTTGCATAAGAAATGTAATCTACGTTATTTGTTTATTTTAATTTTATTCCCTTTTCCCAAATGTCATTGTGTTTCCGTGACTACCTATTTATATAGAATTTACACTGAACTGCTGTGAATTTAATTACACTAAAGCATATTAGGACTATCTCTTTGGGGGACTTTGATAAAGAAGTTTCTAACAAAAATGGACCCTTTTGCCCGGCATAAAAGAAACAAACATCAGATTTATGTGAAATAAGCAAACACCTAGCTGATTCAGAACTGTGGTAGCCCTCAACAATCAATGAACTCTTAAGTCCGGAATTATACTCTACGTTCATTCTAAAACATGTACGAAAGAAAATTATTATTTGAGCCTCGTAATTCTATTATTTGATTTAATCGTTTAGTTCTGTGCATTGTTATAGTTGTTTTAGATACTTTTTACTCTTCTCCTATAGCAACTGTAACAATGGACAAACTGAACAATGGTGTCAAATAATAGAAATAAAACACTGAAATAATAATTTCGTTTCGTACCTCTTTTAAAATGAACGCATTATATGTGATTATATCTCGAAAGCATTTCTCCTGGCAACAAAAAATTATAACATGTCAAAGTAATGTTGCCGTGGGAATGTATACTGCTAACCGAAAAGTTTCAGAATTTCAGTGTTCAAAGGAAAGAGAATCAATTTAAGTTCATGAAATTCTGATTTAATTTTGGAGAAACTAAACTTTCAAAATTGCAATATATGTAACTGCTAAGTCTTAATTAATTATCAATTATTGACACAATGAACATTACAAATTCTTCAAATGAAAATCTTTGCAAATATTTCGACCTGTCTGTCTATGAAAATAAAACTTTGGACTTCTGAAAAAACTTATGAAGCAAATCAAACTCTCATTTAAGCCAACTACGTTACTGTATTATTACTTACCAAACTCTAACTTATGGTTTATTTATTACTATTTTATGTTTATCATATTCTAATAAACGGCAACTTCAATAACAAAACATGCTTACGAAATGTTATATTTTGAAATATTGCGAACAAAGATATAACATAAACCTTATGACCAAGGAAAAGTAGGATTCCTGAATTTAAAATCTGTAGTCGGAATAAAGGAAACTCAAGGTATCGAAAATTTTAAAACGTGCTTAAGGATTAACATCAAAGCTAACGAATAGCTTGTGTATTAGCGTACAAAACTTAAGCAGCTTTTCTGATTTTGGTCTTAATTCTCCAAAGAATCAACTGGGAGATACGATATTTATACTACAGTGGCGCAGCGTAGTTTTTAAAGGATGAAGAAAGTATAATAACAAAAAAATTAATAGGACGCATGCATGCAGAAAGGGGCTTTATTAACAGAATGGCGTTGATACAAAAAAAAACTGCTTAGTAAGCATTAGTAAGGGTTCTAGGTTTCTCCTAACTGCATTGATTTCGTTGCAGTGTCTTTCGATACTCAACATTAGATTATCTAACAGTTCATGGGATAAGAGTTCTTATTCTTAAAGGGAAATCTTTTTCAGTTGTCTGGTGTTCTCCAGAGAGTAAGGTCATTTCGCTAGGCGTCTCCATAAAGTTTCTCACACATGCTCAATGCGCTTTAAGTCAGAGGTACACGTTGGCCAATCCATTTTGTGGATATCTTCGCTTTCCAAGAACTTCTAAACAACATGAGTGCTGTGTGGCTATGCATTGTTATCTACAAAAAAGTCAAGACCAATGGACTAATGGAAAGCACGCGCATGGGGAAGGATAACTTCATCACACTAACAGCCTTCGGTAAGTGAATCTCTTTCTAAAATCTGGAGCTCCGTCCGCCCGCTCATCATAATACCTCCCCATACAAGCACCCCAGGACCAGATTAACGGTCTCTTTTCCTGATGTTAGTGAAATGAAATCGTGTCTCTAACTCATTTCATATCAAAATGGTGCCAAGAATCGTTTCTCAGACCGAAACGACTGTCATCGTTAAAGAGAGCGTGACTCCATTGATAAGTTGTCCAGTCTTTGTATTCTCTACGCCACTCTAACAGTGTCCCCCGAACGGCTGCTGGGCTGCCGTGAATGGTATGCAGCGTTCAGGAGACAGGAGACAAATCGCCCACTTTTATGAAGTCGTCTGGCTATAGTAAACGGAGCAACTGTCGTCCGGTTTCTGTGCGCAACTACTGAGCAATGTTACCCGATGTCTAGTTTCAATGTCTTTTCCCCTGAAGAGCGATATATCGGTATCAGTCTTTTTTTATGACAGTCACCAGCCTTCCTCACAGCTGTACCTATCATTTGGAAGGTTTTCCAAGCTCGGGAAATAGCACTTTTATAAATTCCAAACTCTTGGGTGACAGACGTCAAACTACGCCCCTCGGGAAGCTTACCAATCATTCTACACCACGTGTAAAAGTGTTCTATTGTTTTCCTGCAGTCATACTACACGTACCTCACGTTTACTTGTAGAAGAATGCCTTCAGTTGTCTTGCACAGTGCGCGCTGATTGATCGCATTTTGCGTGCCCTGACGTACACTTGGACGTCATTGGTTCTCATATTTACATATACATCACCTGTCTATTGAGTTGTTTTTCATTATACTCATGACAGTAAGCCCTTTTCAACAATTTCATGGTTGTGTGTCGAATATTGCTGAATTTTGCACATTAGTGGATTTTAAAGGAATGCTACGAAACACTATAAACCGCTACCTTTTCAAAGAGATGTATTGAATCAAAGAAAGAGAATCAAAGAATCAAAGAGATGTATGTAAATCAGTTTAACTGTAATCAATTCTTTTTTTTTTAGATTAATATAATAAAATAAACTTTAAATGCAAGTGTATTTATAAAAAAGGGGAAAAGGGGTGTATATAAAACAGCAGAAGACCTGTAGTAAGCTTAAATTCTTTGCTACAAGATGTGACGTATAGACATCATAACCTTGAAACTGAAGAATCGATATTTTCCCACCTGTTTCGTAGTGTAGCATTTTTTTAAAGTGTAGAAAATCGCGTAATTAATATCCTTTAACCATTCTTATTTTAAAAAAAAGCGAAGAGTGTTTTTAATAACATGTGAAAATTTGAAAACTTTGTGACTCATACTGAAATTTTGACATCACCGACGTAAAACAATCGAGCAATTTTCGTAAATTCGCCCCAAAATCAGAAATTGCGTTTAAATTTCATACAAACTTCATTTAAAAGGTTTTTGTTTCGCTCTATCCGATGGTGGAAACAGTAAATTTTTTAGATTTTAGATCGTATTTTAAAAGAAGATACACGTAAAAATGGTTTCAACGTTAATCATTTTAACGCTAAAAAAATCTAACTCGAATTTTGAAAAATTTCCTTCAAAATTGTATTCTCATCTACAAGCAGGGTTGTTTATTTAAACTCGGTAGCTTATCAGTAATTTAAAAATTAATTAAAGTAATTTAAAAATCGATGACAGAATTTTGACCATAGCGCCAAACGCCAAAAAAGCGCTAAATTAAAGCTTTAAAAACAGCGTTCTATAATCTCTTCGAAATGTTTAAAAACTGATGATGCTCTAAATTTTCTGTCAATCTTTTATTAAAGTCAAAAGGCTGTTTATTTCGAAACTAAACGATACACCGGGATGCATATCAATAATCCTTTAAATATTCTTATCACTTCAACTGTTAAGTAAATAATGTATTAAATATGATAATTAAATTTCCCGGAACGAGTTCAGTCAGTCATTTACATCTTTAAGAGGAAATCAGAGAAATGACGAACAAAAATTAAAAGAGATAAATCTAACGCTGAAAAATAGAGTGGGAATGGCATAGTTTTCTACTAGTTTCTTAGGTCGAAAGAAAGCCGGCGTCATAGATTAAGAACTCTTACAGTAAATGACTTACGGCATTTTGCTCTCAATGCCCTTCCTTTCAAAGGCATTAGTCACAAATCCTTGAGCACTTAGGTCTTGGTTCACAGAGGCAAAAGTGGGGATTTCTTCTTCGTTTTTGATTTATATCAAAGATACGCAGCAATCCACTTGTAATTCGAAGAATAGGGAATTTCATTTTCGTATGTCATAAAGAGGATAATCAAGAAGGAAATAAAAACTATTTATGACGCACGGTTACTTGAATTGAATAAGCAACTGAATACGTTTCACATTTGTTGATCAAAAGGCATGCATTTGTTTGATCTCATTTGAATTGAATTCTAATTTTAAATGAGAAATTCAATGTGGATCATTCCCAGCAATATAAATTTGATCGAACTTAAACAATATGTGCTGCTCTTTTTACCCTAAGCTACACATCATTCTAGACAATCCAGACAATATTCATAGATTAATTTTGCATTTAATTCATCTTAATCATGAAATGTTCGTATTTCAAATAATTTATTAATTTCGCTAAATTCATTTTTGAAATAACACGATTACCTTAGATAAGGCAATGTAAATTAATCTTATTCTTAAATTATAGTGTTAATTATAGTAACAGTCTTAGAAATGTTATATTTTTATTAATTATTACAAGTTTTCTTGTAAGTTTAATGTAACTCAATAGCTTAAATTAGTATTTATCGCATACTACTTTGATAATAATTATTTATTGTGCTCATAATTAATTATTTACAAAAACCTGTAGAAATTATTTGCTCAATTTTGTAAAAATAGCCTTTGTAAAATCCATAATAATTTTTTTTTTTTTTTAGTTTTCGTGTCGCTCTTTATAAACTAATTGTGTTTTATAAGACCTAAATTGTGTTTTATAAGCATTTTATAAATTCATATTTTTCATCTGATTATGCGACCCTTTACATTAATTCCTCTCGTCGGAATTAATATAAAGAGTTTAAGTCTGTACACTCTTGATAAAAGCTGTACTATTAAGAATTCAACGGCTAAATTAAGGCTGATTAAGCGTATATCATATTATCTTAGAAACTGGAATAAAACATCAGCTTGATGTTACAGTGTTTTAAATATAAATTCTCAGAAATAATGTTATATATATCTATCATAGACAAACAACAGAATAAATAGATCAAGTAGACTTGAAGTTCAAGCAGTAAAGAGCTCAGTTTATTAAAGTAGGTGGAGAACAAGGTTACCACTTTCTGCTCCACCCATGCTCCACCAACATGGTCAAAAAACAAGCACTGAATGCTTCGGCGAATTGTGGGTCAAGATGAACGTTGAGTTTACCACGCACAAATTCTTAGAAATTCACTATGTTTTCAGTATTTTATGCTAACATATAAATATTTTAGACGTTACAAAACTTTTAACTGAAAATCATCGAAGTGGCACAAATATAAAATGGTTACGAACTCAAGATGCAGATGTTAACGAAGTTCAGAGTAATATTTTTTTCAACAATGTATGCAAACACTATCTGCCTCATGATGTTTGCTTTTGGAAGGATTCTGTAAAGGAAACTTATGTTCCTGTTAAATATTTTCTGAGAGAAAGTCCATCAGGTCCTTGAATTCGCCACGACGAAGACATAGAAAGCGCTTATCATTGTCCAAAATCTTTAGCACCTCATAAGTGACAATCCAACTTTGCCCGATTTTGTCCCAGTTTCGAAGGAGAACACTCCGGTGGATGAATGCAATGGTTTCCTATTCATCATTTTACCATTTTTCACACCAAGGTATTTTCAGTGCCCTTGTTGGGCACAAATAACACTCAACTACCCGTCTTGAAGCTGTGGTATTAGGTTCGAAACAAAAAGTACTTCAGTTATGAAAAGTATCATATACATATAATGTCAGAATTTTCTACTACTCAAAAAAAAACAAACAAGCAATTAATAGATAAATACAAAGGGGGATTACTTGATTGCTTACCTCTCGCCTTCCTTCTTTATTATCCAAAATATCTATGCATGACAGTTGGCGAAAATCGACTTTCTTCTTTCATATTATAATACACATAAAATGTAATGTTTGTATTCTTGATGCAGAACCAAAAGAGTTCTGCTTTTTCCCTATGGCTAGTCTGTACGTCTCTTTACAATAAACATAAAAATTTCCATTGATGAACGCTACGTGCCATTTCTTGGGGAAAAACTGAGTCGAACATTTAAATGTAACAGCCTCAATGCCATAAAGACATTATACATTTACCAACATCCAAGCCTTCTCCAGGATTTAAACCCAATTCCAGTGCTATAGCAACCGATCCAGTTCTTCCTCATACCTATCAAGGTGGTAAAATAAACTGTATTTTTAAGGGTATAAATGAAAAGCATGTTATTCCGCATGCATGCATCCTTTTTGGGGGGAAAATCTGGAATGAAATTAAGGCGTATGCATTTTTTTAATCTGTTTACTCATTGATGTCTTATAATAGGTCAACTATATAATATTATTTGGAATTATATGTGACTCGTTCATCACCTACAGTAACCTACCCTCACGTATTTCTCGTAGTATCAAACGTCTGCCATAGGTATTATGGGTCGCACAATTGCAGATTAAATAATTTGCCTGCGTTTTAAGTACCTATGTTGTTATGACTTATCTCATTTTCCTAATAGTAACATCCGAACCACGACTTTTATTGTGGTGATGGGCGCATTGCATCTGTCGTTGGCATGGAACTTGAGCATTTTAATAAATGACAGTACGATTTTGCCCAGCTGCGGCACGATTTTGAGAGAGAATACCGAGAAGAGAGAGAATCCATTCCTTTTTATTCTACAACCAAGCCACTTGGCTGCCTAATCAAACTATAAATTTAAATTGCTCTTAATTGCAAAGTTGCTTAATTTTTAATATTAAAATCAGAATATTATTTTATGTAATTCATGAAACTGTAGACACATTAGATATTTTTTGAAAGCAGGAGAGATAAAAAATAAGCAATGCCCTCTCCGGAACTCGAACCACGGACTTCTCGAAGACGCTCCGATTGTGCTGACTACTACACCACGAAGGCATGCTAAGAAGGCGGGAGAAATACCTTACATATTCCCCCCTTTTAAAGGAAGATTAGGGATTAGGAGGCCCAATCGCCAAATCCTGGTGCAGAATCATCATCCACCACCTTTTAGTTCGTTCGCTACTGTAGAAAAATCAGGCATTTTTTTAAAGCAGGAGAGATGAAAAATGAGCAGTGCCTTCGATGAGACTCGAACCACGAATCTCTTGAATACACACCGAGTGTGCTGACAACAACACCATGAAGCTAAGAAGGCTGGAGAAATACCTTATAAAACCAATGCGGTTATTTTTTCCTGATAATCTGTAAAACTTATTTTATGCGCGCTATAACTCGCAGTAAAAATTACTGTTGAAGATTTCAAAGATTTTATAAAAGTCGTCTTTTTTCTGCTATAATTAAGCAACTCAAAATAACTAAAAATAAACATTTTAAATAAGAAAGTAACGGAATATTTTCTTGATAAAAAGTATAAAAAGTTATTAATGTAGATTAGTAGACAAATACTAGTCCGAAAATAACTAGTGGTGAAAATAATCAAATGGTGGAAAAAAGCAGCAGAGGATATATACTCAGTTTACGAAAGAAATATGTTTTTATAAATTTTTAAAAAGTATAATATAAAAGACATAACACACATATTATGTGACTAAATAATTCTTTAAAAGTAATCGCACAGCTTTTATTTTTATTTAAAATATGAATAAAATAAGTTGCCGAAAAAGTCGAAATTGTGCTCAACAGAACTGACTACTATATCTTTGGGACTGTATTCGTATCCTGAACAAATCATGAACATTTGTAAATTTAGAATATCCTTTCAGCACATGGGAACCTGAAATCTGTTGAGCTGAAATTTTGTCGGTGATAAGGGAAGAATGGGTACAAACTCTTGTATTCCATCTCCAGGTTTTTTCGACGCTAATATACAGACAGCTATCATAAAGTAGGACAATCCGTTATGAAGTTCTTTTTTATGGAGTTCAAGGTCTTGGCCAATGGCAGGCGTTTTCTTCCTATTGGTCATGGTCATACTGTGAACCTAATCTGAATCCAATTCAGATTAGGAGGATAAACAAATAATATATATGTATATGCAACACGGGTTTTCAAATTATGATGATTTTGATTACATGCCACATTTTAATAAAATAACAAAATTTAAATTTTTATCTAGTCCTTTACAAAGAAAGTTCTAATTATATTTGAATTCTGTTTTATCTTTTTTAAGTTTTCTTATTAGGGGAAGCTTTTGTAACAGGGAAAATCGGCTGCAGAAAAAAAAATTGTCAAAAGTACATAACTTAACTTTCAGCAGAGAAAAGAACAGGAGTGACATTTTAGGGACTGTGAGATTCCGAATTTATCTGTTGAAAATTTCCATTCGAAAGCTGAAACACTAATATCTTTATTGTACAAGATGTACAAAAAAATGTAATAAAATATATCTAGAATAATTTTGATAAATAATATCTCAGCTTTTATACTTAAGAAAAAAAGAATTTTTCCCCCGTGAGTGATAATTATTTTCGGTGTCAAATTTCTTCTTTTCATCCGATATAAAAAAATTGTATTTTCATATATTTTTATTTAAATAGGTTACTGGACCAAAACTGCTAGAGGCTGAAAGCCTCTAGTTTTGTAATTGCTTAACCAAGCGATATTAAGCTACTTCCTTGTTAAAGCTTAAACGCACTTTAACAAAGCAAACTTAATCTACATTTTAATTAAAACTGGCAAACTTAATCGCCCAATCCGTAACGATCGAATTGCAGATATCGCCAAAGATTTATGCGATGGCCGCTTTAAAGACCAATATTAGTTTACAAGCTGTCATTTAAGAGATATTTAGTTGCGCTACTATTAGAGACCCCATGTATAATGTAAGATGAATCGAACAATGATTTTTATAGTCTGTGTTATGATAAATTAACATTTCGCTTTTCAATGCTAACTTTCGTTTACGTATTTCCTAAAGTTCTTCGTAATTTATAAAACTTTAAGGTTTCTTAATACCGTTGATAGCTGATGCATAATTTATTCTAAAATACACTAATTATGACTTCATTAGATATCTTGTTCGAATGTTTTTGGACTACTTTCATTGTAATTACAGAAATAGTTTAATATATTTAATATAAAATTTTATATTTAAATGTTCTATTTGATAACCCTTATTCTTCACTATCTTTATGTCCAAGACAATAAAACCTTTTGTAGTATCAGAATAGGTCTTTTATCTCATTTCTACCTGTTTCATGTTCCATTTTTTCCAGGAAATTAACAGTAGATTTTGACGTATCGCTGCTTTCTTTATCTTGATGCAGTTGTAGTAACTGAACACACTGTTTGTAAAGAGAAGTATTTCATATTTGAAAACTGGCTATGAAATACGTTTTCGACAAAATGTGAATTTGATCTTAACACTTTTCTCCACTATTTATTTTTAATTTGCCGTTGTGTGAAAAACTAGCAACAATCATAAATCCCTTAGAAAATTTCTTTACATTCCTTGAACCATGTTTTAAGATTTTTTATTCTCTTTTATAATAATGAATGTTTCTTTTCTTATTTCCATCATTTAAGTACAGTCAAGATTTGTCCACTGTGATAACATTTTTCTGTTTTTGTCCGGATAAATGTTTCTCATAAAGAATACAACAGCGCGTTCTGCATTCGGAGACATGTGGTGGAGAAAGACGGTGCACATTGTTTTTTCGCATTTTTAAGATTCAAATTAGCATTAATGACTTTGTTTACAGTTGACCCTGAGCATTTTAACGATTCTGCAACTGTCCTTTGACTTCGCGGATTTTCTTTTAACATTAAAGATCTTACTTTCGCAACATTCGAAACATTTCTTTTTTTCCCTTGGATACGTATTTGGAGCAATTATTCCACTTGAAGCTATATCTTCACGTTTTATTCCTTTGTTGTTCACAACATTACCTATTGTAGCTTTAGATATCGAAACACCATGGCTTTCACAACGTTTTTAATAACTGGATGCGAATAATTTTCTTCAGAAAGAACACAAACATAGCCTTCCATCCATCGCTACTTTAAAAGCGACATTTTGCATGAAAACCAAACTGTCAATTAAAACACGATAATTTATACTTAAAAAATATAGTTGCAGTTAAAAATATCCCAAGCAGAACACTTTTTTTACAGCAATGCAAAACCGTCTAAAAATGTAAGCCTCTAATTAAGCCTCTAAATAGCTAAAAACGTAAGATACAAATTATTATACTTTAGTTTCAATTACTTTCTATCCAAACTGAAATTTTATTTTCCTTCCTCCCCCTCCATGAATATAAATATATTTCATTTCGAGGAAGGAAGATCTATGTCCTGCTTCTTCAACAGCAATTACACTCATGTCCATAAATTAAGGATAATGTCAACTCCGGCAAATAAAGGGCAGAAACAAAACAAACGTAACTTATTCATAAAGCACATTTATTAAACTCAAGATAAAGAACAAAAAAGATGTATATATGATGCCATTCATAAAAATTACGATTTTTGCTCCTGGGATAAATTACAAAAAATATCTCCCTAACAAAAACTTAACATTACATAGTCGGTATGATGGTTAATACATTATATGTCTCTCAGACGATGAAATGCAGTCCATACAAAGCCTAGGCATACTGAGTATCAAATTATCGATCTGATCTTGGGGAAGATTACTCTACTCAGCGAGCAATGTTCTCAGAAGTTCAGGTACATATGTAGGACGTGCTTGACGGGCTGAAATTCGTTGGCCAAACATATCCCACACATGCTCTATCGGATTCAAGTCAGGTGAGAATGTTGGCCTTTCTATACGGGTGACATCCTCAGATTGAAGGCCTTCTTTTACAATGTTTGCACGGTGATGACGGGCGTTGTCATCCATAAACACAACTTCTTCGCCGACGACACCTCTAAAGAAACGTCATGTTGTTCCAGAATGATGTCAAGATAAAATAGGCCTATCATGGTTCTGATCTGAACGTGCAGATCTGTTCTGGAGCCCAGTATAGTTCCACCCCAAACGAACAATCCTGCACCACCGTAACGGTGTCGTTCAGTTATGTTGCCTTGTTGGTAGCGGGTACCTGGTGTTTTCCATATGAAAGTCCCATGTGAATCAGACTGCAAGCTAAACTCGGACTCATCGGAAAACATCGCAAAAACCCACTGTGACGATGTCCATTTTACATGTTCTGTACTCCAGGCTAACCGCTGGTGACAGTGAGTTGCCGTGAGCGGAACACATCTGATAGGCCTGCGAGCATACTGACCAATCTGTCCCAAACGTCTGTACGCGGTTTGTCTTGAAATTGTCGTACCCATGGCTGAAGATAAACGACGAGACAGGTCTAATGTATGCCCGGTCTGCTTGTTTTGGCAATTACTGCCAAATATCGGTCGCCATTCGGCGTTGTAACTTGGACGACCTGCACTGTAATGACTATTAACATTTCCATCACTTTGGAATCGTTGTTAAAGCCCAGAGATGACACTTTGGGCTATTCCAACTTCCTCGGATACTTGCATCTGAATACGTCCACATTCCAAACAGCCGATAATTCTACCACGTAAAAAATCATTCACATGCGCCCTCTGTGTCATAACTATTAGGTTGTGGCACGGAACAGCTTATAGAACGCTTTTGAACGATTTTACTTCTTTGCTACCATTCTTTTACACACACTTCTCTTACACTCTCGTCATTCTGACGTAGTATCGGCGTCATCTGATGGCTTCCTCTAATTATTCTTGAAGATGTGTGCGTTAAATTTTTACTTTATTCGATTCCATGAGTTCTATTTCTGTGTGATTCTGAATTATCCTTAATTTATGGACATGAGTGTACTTTGCTCTGTAAATTACATAATAGCAAATATTTAGTGTAACCCATTGAGTAAAAAGTTCAGGTACATTCATCCTTCTTTGATTGAAATGAATGCTGCATTTTTGTAATTAGCTAATTTCAATTTAGTAAATGAGTAGTTTTTGTGTCAGTGTTAACATTTTTAATTAACTAATAAATACATTAGATTTCTGCAAACACTGCGTATTTTCGGATTGCTTAATTTTCGTTTTGAGAATATTATAAACATATTTTGTCAAATATTTGAAATATGTAGATAAATTAAATTTCTCGCTTGCTTTTATTAGATCTATTTTAATACTTTAAATCTATTTACTGTTTTACGAACTCAGTTTCAGGGCCACTGATAAGAGCAAAGAAAAGTTAGCAATTTAGTACATTATATTTGCTTAATATTTTCATACAATTGTTTTACAAAGAGAAGACTTTAAAGTTCTTATTTAAATATTCATTAAGTTTGTTTGAACTTTATGCAATCTCTTCTATAAGTCTGGCAATAATTATTTCCTTTTTACTTTAGTTAAAATTTCTCGCATCAGTTTTCTTATTTTTTTCTACTATTTTCTGTTAGGAATTCGTCATTACGCTTTTGCTTTTCATATCCTTCCAATGTTATTTCAGTTGTTAGAATAAACATCATTAATTGTTTGCTTCCAGACTAAAATGACGAAAACTTTTTAAATTGTTCTAATTAATGGATTGCAAAATCAGTTTAACAAAAGTAATGAAAGTCATTTGCTTGAGAAACTATGTTAATGATGAAACGCTTTCCACTCATTTAAAAACCTAAAAATGACTTCTATTCATTAATGGAAGGCATTAAAATTTTTATTTACAATGTAAAGAATGCGTTTTCGTGATCTGTAATTGCTCTCCAATATAATAACTGAAAGGACAGTTGTTCCTTTTGTTTTTACTAAAGGAGGTTACCTAATGTAAAATATGAGTTGACATAACTAGAGAGTCTAGCATAGTTTTTACATAAATTAATAATAAATGCATGAAACGAATGGCTTTTGAATTCATAAAACAAATGTAAGTGTTTGGAAGAATAACAATTCTTACGTAGAATTGTATTTAACCAAAAAAATATCAGGATATGTAAACGAGATAAAAGTTTTATTTTAAAATGTTTTCAAATTTTAAATGATGTATAAATGTAAGTTTTAATAACATTTTTAGATTGAAGGCAAAATCAAAATTAATTAAGTAATAAGATTAGTTAATTTAAAATGGAAGTCGTTACACTTTTCAAAATACGGTCACACATATCTTCTAATATAAATTAATTAGGAATCACATCTAAAACCAATACATTTATGATTGCAGTGTATTCGGTATGGTGGTTAAAAGGACTTTGCTTTGACATGCCGAAGAGGTGAGGTTCAGATTACATACAAAGTGTCGATGTTTCTATGTAATGTCACAGACATTTGAAATTCACCAGTACGAAAGTTCTCTTGTTAGATTGACGGTACAAGAAGAATATGTTCAAGACTTCAGTTTCTATTCCCCTCAGTTATCTCAATCAGTTAAATAGTAGTTAAAAAACATCATGCTGATATAAATAATTTTCGTACTTTCAAATGCATGTTCTCGCGAGTAAATGTTTAGCCCATCCAGCTTGGCAAATGGATTATGTGTGATTCGAATATTGGTAAGGACATATTTCATTTAACATGATAACACATTGCTGCCTGCAATTAGTCGATTGGGTCTGATGGCGACCCTTTACACGTGGCAGAATATAAGGAAGAATAGCATTCTTCTGTACGTGCCATCATGACGTTAGCAAATCCAACCGATAATTGGTCGATCCGCGTTCTAGCTTTGGGGTGGTACAGTTGATTTTTCATGTGTCTCTTGGAGAAAATTCTCATAGTCTCCACAAGAGTCAAGATTGATGACCAGCAGCAAATAAACTTACTGCTAAGCCAAGATTATTGATAGACACCAGTCTGCATGTAGAGATATAAGTTTTATTTTAATTAACGCGTTTTTTCTTATATTAAAATCTGTCATATACTCTTACTGTTTCCATCTGCTCCACCAAAATATGCAAATCAGAAGTATTTTACATAGGAGTAAAAGTATAAATTAACAGAATGATTGTTGGGGACGCCAGCCGGCCTTAAAGCCGAACGCCAGCCGGTCTCTTCTTATTTTCGGCACAAGGGATATTTTCTTCTGTTTGATCAATTTCTGTTTCCTCTTCAACATTAAATAGTAGTTCAAGAAATTAACTGAACTAGGTGCTGCGATAATTTAATTTGTGAACTGTAAATAATTTCGTGTTGTCCATTGTTCCCGAGAAAAAAGAAGTTATTAATATTTAGTTTTGAACTTTGAACTGAAGTCAGTAATATGCTTTTAGCTGTTTTGATTTCCTTTCTACAAATTTAGTTTTCAGATACCGGTAAAGCCGATGCAAAGTAAAAACCGATACAAAAATTTACCTTTATTAGTCAAAAAGATAAGCCTAGTTTTACTTTAATCAAAACTGGATTTAATCTTATCAGGACTTAGCATTCTGTGTGTATTCTTTGAGAACATGGTAAATTCTGTGATAGGGTTCTTATCCTTACGTTCTAAGTCCTGAACTGGAACAGGGAGCGGAAGGTACGCTATGTTCTGATGTAACTGCTGGGCTGGAGAATAACTGCACGTGAAGGGATTTGAAATCCTCTTTTATTCACTCACTATTAAATACAAAACTCCCAATTCGGGAGAGATACAGAACGTAACAGACCAAACTTTGGTCGAACTTAACAATCAAATAAATTTAAATAAATTAAAATATAACTTAAATTAAACTTTGCTTCGCAGAGCAATTCGCGGAGATTGGCCTCTACCGAAAAGGGTGCGTAGCAAGGTATACTAAATACTACCGCACTTTAATTTATTTTACAAAGCAATCACGTAGTAAGCACTATGGCTTATAAATTTAAACTGCTAGCTGGTCAGGCGAACGTTGAGCAGCGTGACCGTGATCTGAGGCAAAGCTCTCACACACCGAGAGGTTTCTACCTCTGTCTTAAATAGTGCTTGGCTGAACTTCAAAAATTAGCATAAGCTAAAAACGCGCGCTTCTTCTGACAGGAAGTTGAAGCAGAGAGGAGATAGAAAAGATTTAAATTAAAATAAACTTGGTTAGTTTAACTAAAACCTTACAATCTTACAGAGAGGCTGGATAAGCAGCAAGGACATTTATAATTGTTTCTTAGATTTCGCCGTCTATACAGTTAAAATTCTCTATATTTCTTGAAACGAAATTTATGTCAGAAAATGATCATAATGCATAAAGTTTTTCTGGATGCATTGATCAATAATTTTGCAATTTTTTTAACGCTAAGTAATCTTTCCTTCATGTCAGCGTCAGAGTCTACGCAGCATTTAAAAATAACATAGACATTTATATTTTCACAAAGAGCTTTTGGAGATAACCCGCATCCCTAAATTTTTTTTAAGCTTTTTCTTTTGAAAAATAGTTTTAGTTTGATTTCATAATTGAGTTGTTCAAGAACTTTTCGAGGAAAATGTACTTAAGGAAAGAGATAAAACACGTTTTATCTCACTCTTTCGTATATCTTAAGTACGTTTTCCTGAATAAGTTTTATCTCAAATTATAGTTATGAATATGAAAGTCTCTCAGTTTAATGCTTAAGCTGTGTTTTTCGTCCCCTTTAAAGTATAATCTCCAATGAACATTACCTATCACTCTAACCTGAGGAATGGAGTCGCTTGAAACCACGTTCGGCTCCTCAAAGCCGAACTATGCAAACAGTGACAACAGATGTTTTTTGCTAGATAAACTCTAAGAAAATTCTAACCAGCTTTTTACGGGAGTTTGAGCTGAATGATATTGTTCAAATTTTCTGTAAATACTGTTCTTTAAGACATTTTATGACTTCTTCAATTTTAATTATTTTTTCTGCCATTATTTACGGAGTATTTTTATACTGATTTAATTTACGTAATCAAGTGAATTTATTTTTATTACGTAATCAAGTGAATCTAAATTTAAAGATAAATTCACAGCCTGAAAATGCATGTAAATTGTTCACAGCAATTTTCTATGATTATGACAGAGGTTATTCTTTCTTTTCGTGCCTTTTTTAACTGCTCTCGAATTGACAAAGATTTTAAGATAAACATGGACTTCTTTTTTTAATTGAAAGCTGACTTATATGCTGATTTTCGTTCACTTCGATATGCCAAAAATCTTCGGCAGATGGGATCACATAAATTTCCGCAGACAGTATTTTAATTTATATAAAAAAGCATCAGAAAACAGTTCCTGAAAATATTAATATACCATTAATTTGTAAACGATTTGCACTGCGAATCGAATTTTTCTGTTGCACCGTTGGTGAAACAAGAGTCAGTTGCAGTTCTTGTTCTTAACTAATGATGTTAGTTAATTAATAAGAAATTATTAATTGTTTGCTGCACTTACTTGCAGTAATTGAAATTTACTTCCTATAAAAAACAGTTTTGACACGCACTAATATACTGACATGAATTTATAACTGAAAGATTACAACCATCTTCGGTTTATTAGGTAAATAATACCTCTAAATATATTAAATACAACCACTTATTTTTAAATGTTGTGCTTCTCAGTTACTTCCCGTTACCCGGAAACCAGGCAGCGCTTCTTAGGGAGATCATTTTTGTCCTGTAATGACATTGTGTTGCAAGTTTTTTTATTAATATGTTATATTTTACATTAAATCCGTCCTCCACTTCGACTTCTTCCGTAAACGCTACCAGAAAAGAAACTTAGGTGACTTTATAGAGAGTGAAAATCCAAATTAGAGAGAGAGAATGCTCTCTAATGGCTCTGTAACGGTTATTATTCACCTGCTTGAATAGCTGTTTGGCTTTGGTGGTGTTTGGCCTTTGCTAGTATTTACATTTAGAAGTCGAACTTAATTAAAAACGTGCCTACTAGGTATTTAATTTTCTATTTGATTTTGTACATACTTTGTTAAACTAAAGCATCCCACAAAGAACAGTGATTTGTGTTTTATTGAGTTTCAGTGATAACTAAAAGTTAACAGTGCAAATAAAATTTCATTTAAATTTTAGTGTTTATAATAGTAAATTTGAATTTTGCATTCGATATTGGTGACAGGACAGCAAGTTATCTACAGCCTAAGAGGATTAAATACGTGTATTTCTTATTTGTAAACTTGTTTTTTTTTTGTTTAACAATACAATGTGTTATTAAATCTGTTCTCTAGGAGGTAATGAATTTCCTTCGACTCTTCTTTCTGAGTCTTGATATTACAAATGTTTCTAGTTACGAAGTTACTCGAAATAAAGCACATTTATAAGCATAAAATCTAATTTCTTTCATGGCTTATATTGAACAAGAGTTCTAAATAGTATAATTACGCTTTAATAATTTCAATGTAAAACATATTATACATTTAATACGCAAAATGCGCACAGATATTCTAATTATAAATTTGGTTCACTTTGCAATGTCTTTTACCGACTGATTGAATTTAATCAAGGTCCATCGATTCAATCCAAATTTAAAATATTTTTAGCCACTGGAAACCACACGTTATTTGGTTAGGGCATTCACTGTTCTGTACTGGATAATACAGCACTCTCTGTTAGATTTGTGGTTTTAGCTTATCAAAGTATCATGAATATTCTACTAGCTGGAACTTTTTCTCTATGGCAAAAAGCTTTAATTTGTACTTACAGAAACCTGTTACCCATTGTATTGAAATTATCCAATGCATCTACAAAATTCTACAACATTTGTATAAAATTTATAGCTGTAAAAAACAACATCTTAATATCTTAACTCTCAATATACAATCTTTGGCAGTCTTTACAGCACTTTGCCCATTCATACAAGTGGGTTTGATTCCTTCGTACAACTCATCTTTTGGAGTACAAGAACATAGAAATTTAAGGTAACAATTCTGTGGTTTTTCTCATCAGTGCCATTAAACTAATGACCTTTAGTATCGTAGAATATTTTTAGAAAATGTCATATTGTAAATAAATTTGCATACTACTTTTTTATCGTTTCAAGTTGAAACGTGTCGGATTTAAATCATTGACCTGATTCTATTTCGTTTTTCTTGTAAAAACTGCCTAGAACGATTTTCTTTAATGATAAAAACCCAATAAAAACCTATGTTTCGTTTGCGTGAAATCAAAATTGGAATAACGGTAAGAAAATTATGCAGCCCTTTGTATTGGACATATTGCATTTGTTTTGATTTTATACTTCCATACTAATTTCTGATCGGTAGGCCTTAATACCACTCATCGCTTAAGATTTCATATTAGGAAATAAGCAAAAGATATAAATAATTTAAAAATTTTTTAAAAAATCTGAAAGCTTTCAGATTTTACGCCCAAGAGGCATTTTCTAACGTTTTCTATGTTACCTTTATTTATTAAATATCATGCTCTTCGTATTTGAACCAAAAAATGCAACTCAACAGCACTATCGAGAAATAATTTTAAAATGAGCATATCTTTAGAATTTCCACACAGTCTCGCGCGCTGGAAATAAAAATGTTTTTTTTTTTCGGTACAGTCTTGCCATTGCTCCCTTTCAAATTTTTGAGTTTCTTAATCAAAATTTCCTTAAAGTGTTATAAAATATGAAATCGATAATAAAACAAATTCCAAATTCGGGCTTCCAGATGCCCATATTCGGAGGCGGATTACGTTATTCAAAATTTGATGGCTCTAGGTACCATTGTTTTATCATAATGCGAGAAACATACATACATTTATGCAGATTCTTCATTATTTAATTTCTTTAAATGTAACACAGGGCGCTAACATTTGGTGGCAATAATTTGAAAAGTGATACGGACATTTACAGTGAATCGACGCAAAATGCCAAAACGAATTAATAGCCCTTCTGAGCTAACGCTCCTTTGTGTTAAAAATTTGAAAGCTCAAGGTATCTAATCATTTTTAAAGAACATTATATGGGAAATCTTATTCTGTTTCGACATTTACCTGTAATGACAATAGTATTTTTTCATTAAACGTTGCTAGGTATTTACCTTCCTACACGGATCACATAACATGCTGCCTTTTAAGGACATACGCTTCTTAAGGTTATGAACGACTGCCATGAATGAATGAAGTCGTATTGCTGTCATACTGTTTGGATTATATGCATCGTTGGTCCTTAGATTTGTTTAAAACTCATTTTGTGTCCCAGTCAACTGCCTATAATATAAAGTGAATAAAAAATCAATTTATGATTCGCTGGTCCCACGCTCCGTCGGAAACCTTGGTGTGAATAGGAAGAACAGATTGGCGTCAGCGGAATAGAACGAATCGTAAGCCTTTACTGAAAATAAGTTGAAATTAAAATTTAAGAATTAGTTCATGGACGACGACAAAAAAGCTATTGTGGTTATAAAAGAAAGTTGACCAATTCTTCCCCTATGCATCGATGACTGCTCAACATCAAAACTATAGGATTTATGTGTTTCGACAATAAGAGACATTATTTGCGACAGCTTTTATACAAGCGCAAGGTAGTTTCGAGTGTCAGATCTTTAAAGCGGATTACAAGCACGCACAGTCTTCCGCCTGAAGTTCACAGTTTGATCTGTGATATTGCAAATAAAATATTTTCCTTACTTTAAGTCTGGGACGTAACTGATGCGTAAAAATATACTTGGTAATGTTTCTCTTTTTTTTTTCAAACAAGGAATCTACTCATAATGCAAAACACATTTTTTGAGACGATACTGAAAAATATCCATTAATCGCACTAGGCAACCCGTAGGCTTGTAATTACAGTATTAATTTTTTTTTCAAATATTAATTACACTTGCGCGCAAGCATCTAATTTACAAAAATAAGACGTTCTGAATGAATGCTTTATGGCAATGGTCTTCAAATGTTTTCAACTCCTAGAACCCATAACACTATTTTTTACACCCTAACAACCCTCAGTAAAGTAAATGTTAAAATCGCATTGGTATTACATCAAAGTTGCTTCATGTGAAAAATGAAAAGCAAAGCATTATTTCTAGGGATGGAACATTTAAATGTTTGGATCCCACGCATGTTGATAAAAATGATTCTAAAATTTGAATCGTTTCAATTCTAATTTAAATCTAAAATAAATGTTTCAATTCAAAATTTTAGGAAGATTATTTTTATTGACGTCCAGTTTTCCAATTCATTAAAAAAAGAACTTTGCAATTTCAGCAGACCTATATCATAAATGTCACCTCATCGCAGCCGCATTCTTAATTTTCTGGAGGTAATTTTGCGTTCCATTCCAAATTTCAGATTTTGGTTTAATTAAAAACATTTCATACTAAGTATATTTTACCTAAAGGATCGTTAGCTCAGAAGAGCTATTAGTCTCAAAACGGGATTTGTGTTGAATCACTGTAAAAAGCTGAACCACTTTTCAAATTGTTGCCACCCCATATTAACGACCTGTATTATTTTAAAAGAAATTAAATAAAGGAAAATGTGCTTTTAACGAAATTTTTTATTAACAAATTCAACGATTCAAAGGGAACCATGGTAACACTGTACGAAAAAAAATCATTTTTATCTTCAGCTCGCGAGACTATCTATCGCAAATTCTGAAAATATACTGTTTTTAAATATTTTGTGATACTGCTGTGAATTAAATTTTATGTGGTTTAAGTGCTAAAAACATGATATTTAATAAATAAAGGTAACACGTAAAAATTTTAAAAACTGCCCTTTTGGGCGTAATATAAAATCTGAAAGTTTTCAGTTTTGGGAGGGGAGGGTTCTTTTCGAATTTAGTTTTTTATTTTATTATTATTATTGTTCTTGTACGGTAAATTCCACGTATCTGAGGAAATTTTAGGACCACATTGCAGAAATTTAGAGTTTCTCCTACATTTAATTATTTCATTATAGTGATTCATTAAATACATCTGCTTTATCTGCCGTTTTAGATAACAATGACAATACAAATAAAAAATTGATTCAATTAATTAATTTAGATGTTTAGTTTTTCTCTCTATCAAGTATTGGAAAATTCTTCCAAATTTTGATTTTGACTTAACGAAATCTCTAAACGAATTGCATCGAGAACTCGGCGTAATATAGTTTGAAGGTCACTTGCATTATGATGTTGTGATTTTTATGGTTGAATTTATGGCGTTATTTATTACTTTTCCTATGTTATTTTGTGATGCTGGGGTAATAAATATATAATAGGAGTGTCCAATCTGTATATTAAAAGTAACAGATGTATCTGACGCTTACAGGTGTTAAGCACCACCCATTTTTTATAGAGAGAATGTCCGATCTGTACATTAAAAATGTCATTTTTTATGGCGTGACGTGCCATCATTTTTATTGCGTAGATATGATTAGTTTAGAATTTTTATTTATACTTAATTTCTAGAAGCTATTTGGGCTGAAATGTTTCCTTGTTAAAGCATACATTTTTATTTGTAAAAAATCATTATTATTTTTTATAACAACATATTTTAAAATTCAAAGATTTGTGGCTATTTCTTGAAAAGGAAATTCTTTTGAGTACCAGTAATATGCCTGTTTTGTCACAGGTGCTTTTAGAGCGTTTGTTGCTAACTGAAACTAAATATAAGAATTTTACGTACATTTTCAACATTTGAACTGCTTTATTCCACATTAAAATCATACTTACAGAAAAACATGCAGTTCTTTCACAGATTAATGAGGTCAAATATGTGATACGATATCCTTCGATTATTGATTTAGCGTCACGTTTCAGTTTTGACTTGTTATGTTCCTATAATGCTGCAACATTTGTGTTTGACTATATACAACAACAAAAAGGGAAATATTTTCTTTTAGAATATTATTCTGTACCTCTTTGATGACTTAATGGTGTTATGAACACTCTGTTACCCTGTATTTGTCTTTAATTATCTCGAATAAAATGTGTCAATCACTATTACGACATCGATTTCTTACCAATTCTTATACTTCATCGCGAAAGAAAATTGCCTTCCTAGTTCTAATTTCCTCATTGTCATTTACATGTCATAGAAGACAGTCAAATGATTCATATATATTTTACGGTCGGTTTTAAAACTGAGCAAACGTTTTCATTTTATTTAATTAGTTGCGGCAAGCCAGAGGAGGATTATCTATATAAGCTAGAAAGTTTTTTGTCGTAGATAACGTTTTAAAGAAAAATGGCTTGCAAATATTTCAGCATTAAACACAAACCAAATTTCTCGAATTCAGACTAATCTAAATTAGAAAGAAAATTTGGTAGCTCATACTTTACCTACACAATGATAATCATAAGAAATGTATCTTCCTTATAAAGTGTAAACTACGTAGGAGTGGTTTTTAAATAGTGTATTCGGAAACTAAGTACCGTTTCATTCTAGCGCCGTCGCAGCGCTGTGGTAGGCGTCCCGCACATGCGCACTTGTCTTTCTTGTTCACTGACTTTCAATTGTCGCCATTTTGGTTGCTCTATGTTGTGTTTTCAGTTTGCTGTGCACATTCAAAATGTTTAAGACAATTAGTTCTCCCGCTGACTGTGAGATTCGTGGCGTGATTAAATTTTTGAACGCGAGGAATGTTAAACCGGCCGAAATTTATCGAGAAGTTTACAGTGAATACGCGATAAGTGATGGAATGGTGAGAAAGTGGGTAAGAATGTTTAATGCAGGTCGAACAAATATCCACGCCGAGGCTCGGAGTGGTCGGCCTTCTGTTGTCACCGATGATTTGGTAAGGAAAGTTGATGAAGCAATTCATGAGAACAGACGCTTCACAATGACAACTCTTTCAGAGGCATTTCCACAAATTTCACGTACTGTTTTGTTCGAAATTGTGTCTGACCGCTTGAATTATCGCAAACTGTGTTTCTAATGGGTTCCAAAAATGCTCACTGATGTTCACGAAACAAAGCGACTTGGTAGTGCCTTGACATTTCTCACGCGGTACAGTGACGAGGGAAAAAACTTTTTAAACCAAACTGTGACAGGTGATGAAACTTGGGTGTGTCATTTCACACCAGAATCGAAACAACAATCGATGGAGTGGAGACACACTAATTCTCCGAAAAAACAAAAGTTCAAAGTGACAATGTCATCACAAAAAATCATGTGCACTGTCTTCTGGGATAGGAAAGGCGTTTTGCTTACTGAATTTCTTTCCAGAGGTGAAACCATTAATGCGGCACGATATTGTGAGACTTTAACAAAACTAAGGCGTGCCATTCAAAACAAACGAAGAGGAATGCTCAGTAAAGGAATTGTGTTGCTCC
>KK119112.1:789539-858913 GCA_000611955.2 Stegodyphus mimosarum
ATACAAAAACTGGTCACTCGCTATGACACGTGTTTGATCATTGGCGGAAACTATGTTGAAAAATAGTTTAAGATATGTATTTTCATGTAAAAATAAAATTGGATTCGAAAAAATTGTTTTACTGTTTTTTTAAAACGGTACTTAGTTTCCGAATATGCCTCGTAATCAAAGTCGACTTCGAAACACTGCATAAATGAAACTTTGGCCAAACAACGTAGAAAGTCCTCCACGAAAACGTCCCTCCTTGTAGGTATATATTCCTCGAGTGTTTTGCCGTAATCGAATAAACCAACCAAACCAAACCTTGACCGAACATCGTTGAATAAATTCATGAATGAAAACAGAATGGTTACTCAGACAAGAATTAATGGTTTTAACAAGAACCAACGCAAGAATTTGAAGACTGTTCTGAAGTACTGAATGAGGCTCTTTTTTTATTGCATGAGCAAATAACTCAAAACATGCGCAAGCTCGCGCAAACGTATTTTATTCACACACGCAATGGCTAATGTTGCGTGAAGTATAAACATATGAAATGTAATTAGAATGGTAGAAGTTTAATTACATAGACATTTCTTCAATGACTTTGTTAAGACTAGATTTGTAAATGAAGCTATTAGGCTAAGAGCAGAGCTGCATTTACAAGCAGATATCATGTCTCTTTGAAATTAGCCTATTTAGTATGATTTCGAATTCGATATGCTTAACGCATTTCAAAACAGAAACGGCGAAGTCCTGTTTCTTCTAGAACGAATTCTTTTACTAAATAATTTATTTTCTATGTACAGAAGTGTTTCTTTTTCTATGTACAGAAGTGTTTCCTTTTCTATGTACAGAAGTGTTTCCTTTTCTATGTACAGAAGTGTTTCCTTTTCTATGTACAGAAGTATTTCCTTTTCTATGTACAGAAGTGTTTCTATGTGTTTATTTTCTATGTACAGAAGCATACTTTGTGAACAAGTTCACTTGCCGCAAAAACAGCTTTTGAACAAAACCCTGTCCAAATAAAAACTTATTTTGTCAGTTATTTTTTATTTAAGTTTCCAAGTAATCAATGCTCTGGTTACTGACCTGCTCGTATATTGCAGATAATACTTTGAAGCTGGAGCTTGCAATCACATTGAAATATTATAATGCACTGTTAATCAAAGATTTTATTATTTCCTTCTGCACGTTGAATTTATTTTCTTGTACAAGTTATTTTGGGTATGAAAACTTAAAATATTTGTATGATTTATTAAATGCGTTAGTTTCTACAGTGCAAGAATTTAATTTAACATTTTCTAAATATCTGCAAACCCTAAAATTAATGTGATATTGTCTGTCATTTTTGCTATATTAATAAGATGTTTAAATAAAAAAATTGTTTTAATAACAATAAAAAAATTAATAAAAACTGAGAAATAAATTGAAACATGCAGTCATAGTAAGCAGCAAAAACATTGGCTTAATTCCTGTAATGATAAATTTAATTAATTATTCTAATACATCTCGTTTAACTTTCCTGTATGTGCAACGAATTCTAATCTTCCTGTTGAACTAGAGACTTAGAATTCCAGAAATGCCGATGTAAGGTAAAATTTAATTAAGGGTTTTATTGAAATGAGGTCTTGTAAGTTAAATTAAAGCTTAGTAAGATTTAAATTTTGCAGGTTGTGGGTAACAGAAATACAGATGCTTCATTGTGTACAATGGGACAAGTAACTTCAACACTGAAACAGCTGTAGCTCTCTGAAACTTCTAGTCCTAAGATCCAATAAATGCAGAAAATCATTCACCAAAACCAGATCGGCAAAGAAATGGACGGCTTATAAAATTAACAACTTTTCTACTGCACTGCCAAAATTCCCTTTAATTACACATTAAAATCCACTTAATCTGCATTCTGGTGAATGCTGACAAAAGAAACATAAATTACAGAAAAGGATTAGCATAAGAATAACGTGCTAGCTAAAATAAACCTAACATACTTGTCAACCCTAAGTTGGTAGGTAATTAATTATGACATTGCACTTGCTGTCTCTGTGTGTTAAATGAAATTCCTTCGTACAGTATACTTTTTTCCAGCAGCCAGATACTTCGTTTAGTGAAGCATTCGTCGGATTTAGTCAAACCCACAAGCCATTTAGCCGCCTAATGACCGAGAACGTAGCCTAAGATGCTCACCATAAAACAAATGAATTACATCAGCGAGAAGGGGAAAGCTATGTCCCAAATTTAATCGAAAACACCCCGTTTAGTCCATTTTCAGTTCGTTTAGTCCACTGTCAGTGTCTTAGCATACCGCTAACATGCCCTACCAGCAGTATCTTAGGTAAAAGCCAAAATGACATCGAGAACACCTCGGATGGTGGATCCCCTAACATCAACCTCATAAATACTTTCGACTCGATAGTATTTTAAGTGTCCTCATGTAAAGACGCTATACACTAAGAAACACCCATGCCTTCTCTGAGTTTCGACCGTGGCACAAGACTTTGGTTGCCAACCTCCCTATTACTATACCAAATTCGTATTTCTCTTGTTGATGAAGAAAAATATGATAATCTCGCGCAAACAGCCCTTTCAGTATCCATGAGTAGAAGCGGAATGAACTGATAGAGGTTATTTTATTCACTAGATTACTAATGAAAAAGATACGGGTATCAAGTAGAAGCCACCTGCCTTCATGCCACTGACGGTACTTTAATGCCAGTTGGCCACTGCTCGGAAAAAAAATATTCGAAAGGGTGGTAGGGTATAAAGGCTCCGCATCCTTATAAAAATAGCTTTCAACTTTTAAAAAGTAGCCTTCATAACATTTTTGTCCCGAAGCAGTGCCAGAGACGAATTTTTTATTGTTTTTCTAATCAGAAGACGTCAAATATTACTTGCAAGGCGGTGTTCAGGCATAAAGGTGGCATTTTATGAAGGCTGCATTTTACAGGTTAAAAACTGATTTTCATGAGGATGTGGGTATCTTTATGAAGATCTGTTCATAAGACTAAAATCCTTACTAAAATTTTATTTCTTTTTGAACAACGGTCGATTTGCATTGCGATGTCAGCGCTTTTACGATTGGACATCCTTATGAAGCTTTTCCTTAAGCGTAAAAGTGCCTAAAGGTGCCGTCATCCCTAGCGGCCCAGCGTAGCCAGCTGCATATTTTGCTATTCAGATGTGAAATACTTATATCATTTTTCAAACCTTGTTGCTTTTAACCGTAATTCGTATATACCTATATTTTTAATACATCTAAATCATACAATTATGTATGTTTCCATTTAAAATAACTTATGCCTTACGGAAATCATTTCTAGAAAGTCTTATCCTAACATTTAATGTATTCTTGCTCCAAAGAAAACGTTTCTTTAATATGGCATTAAAAATGACGTAAGGCTGGGCAGTCTTTATCAGAAAATACATCTTCAGCTGCTTTTAAGCACTTAAAAGCACGGAAGAAAACTCAGAGATAATTGGATTTTAAAATTCTCTCTTTTCTTTTATCACGATTTTTACATCTGTCCCGAGTGAAAGTTAATTACTTCTCCGATTCTTTCACGTTTTACGGTTGTGAAGCACTACATGTGTTTCATCATTTAGAATATAGTTTCCAAAACATATTTTTCGTACTTTTCAAAGTTTTAAACCAACTACATTGATGTATGTCTTTCAGCTAAGTGACCCCGCTCAACATAATAAAACATAAATAAATAAAATAACCGTTCGTTTGTTTCCTTTACTATTTCACTTTATCGCTACAATCGCGCTTTAAGCAATCATTCACTCAATACAGTTGCGCTTAAAGCACTCAAGAAAACCATAACAGCATTCCGAAAATGACATGTTCTAGACTGTTCAAGACTAGCAATCTATACTTACGTAACTTTACACTGGAATTTAAAATCTGAATGACGGCTTAAAGCTCCAATATATGTATACGTACTTTTACTTTGATGAAAATTACTGAATATAAAAAAAAGAAATAACAACGGCTCTTTAAAATATTTTTTTTTCTTAGCTTATATACATGAAGTTATAGAGTGGTTTTAAAAATGGGCGTATTCTCTTGGTTACAATAATTAAATAAAATAGAAATTTAAATTGACGATGAAGTACCAAATCTAATAGCATTTTGCTGCCTTTTTCGCGGCATGAGCTAGTCAAATTTTAAATCTGCGTAACTTGTGTGATTGCTTTTGCAATTGAAAACATTCCTAAAGAAGTCTTCCCAAAATTTGTGGACCATTGTACGTTACATTATCATACATTTATCATTCATGAGGCTTAGCAAGTACTGATCCCGAGCGAATTTTTATTGATTTTCATTTCATTTTACTGATCCTGAGCGATTTTAATTTATATTTCACGCTGTCTGGCTATTGGCCACGCAATGTTTGACATAAAACTGTATCTTCCAAAATGTAACGCTTAACAAACTGAGCGATTTGGTAATAATACATGCATTTTTAAATAATTTTTATCATTATTTTATCTATATAATAACTTACATAACTAATATAAATTTCAACCAATTTAATTTAAATATGTCTTAGTGATAATTATGAACATTTACGAAACTAGTCCAATAATGCCTATGATACGAAAATGTTTAGTTTATACCACAGAATGCAAGAAAAAAAGCCAGTTTAAAAGGAAAATTTGTTATTTTAAGAATTAATTTTTCTCCCAAAGTATATGCAATGTAAAAGTATATGTTAGTTAAAAGTATATGAGTGGATTTGAACGACCATCTCTTATTTAGAGCGGGTCTCTTCGCTGCCGAATGTATATCAACCCCTTAGAATTATTGCTAAAGATGATTTTTATTCGATAGATTCTTGTCTGTAAGAAAATATCGTCTTACCTTTAGTATCGCATTATTATGTCGTATTCTTGTAGTTTGTACATTTTGTCCGTATTCTTTACTTAGTTTAGTATTACCTATTTGTACGTTGTAGTTTAGTGTTACACAGTAGTACGTATCTGTATGTAGTTTAAACAGTTATCACGTTCTGTTAGCAAGTGAAAGATTCTGATTCGAATACCGGTTTGAAGTTAATTTTTCACTTTTCTTGCTTCAAAGAATAAAAACACCTAATGATATGTACCTCGGCGCTGGAGATAAATTATCAGTGCATGGATTTGGACGAATGGATTTCGTATCTCTCCCCAGTCGCTCTTTAAATGGGGAACTACCGCCTTCCTCCCTGCATGCTCTCGTGGTGTAAGAGATTACTCTAGCCGTTATCATGGCACATGTAGAGACCATCGTAAATTTCCCTCCAGTAATGGGTCAAGATGTTAGTCTGATCCTTCTGCAAAAATCTATGATTCGAATTTAGGATTTCATTTTCTGTAAATGTAGTCAATATTAAGCAACAGCAAATTTTGTGATCATCATAATATATGTAACATTTATATCAGCTATTTTTAAATTTAAAACTTGCACTGAAATAATATTATTAAATGAAATTCTGAGAAGGGAGATGGCACAGTAAATTACTAATGTTTCGATGAATATTCATATCCGCAGTAATGAGGTGAATGTAAGTTACACCATTGTTATTTACAATTCGTTATTTGCCGTTCACTATTTCCTTATTCATTGAATTAAAATCAATAAATTAAATTAACAATCTTGTATCTATCGCTAAGATAGTAACTTTATCACGGCGTGAATTTGTTTGATTTTTTCTCGAATTTTTAAAGAATTTTCTAAATTTTCTGGAACGCCAGATTTATTATTCTTATATTTAAATAATTTTTAGGTTACATTCTATTACAATTTCAACAAAAAAGCGTTACAAAATGATCCCAGTTTCAAAATCCAAATCACATCATTGAATTGTTCTAAGTGTTGCTTACTGTTAAAATATGAGGGAAGGTCGTCTCTAAATCGTGTAAATTAAACGAAGTCGTTTTCCTTGCATGCCATTACGAACAAATAATTTCGATGCCCAACAATCATTTTTAAAAATATGCTTCTTTATGAAGTAAATTTATGGATGCTGTAGTATACTGGAATGTGTATCTGTAACATGAAACAATGTGCAAGAAGCTATTATCGCTATTATCGAAATTATTCTTGGAATTTATTCTTAAAGTTATATTTTCACAATATTAGTATACAAAATATAAAGTGAAAAATTCCGAAACGAAATCAAGAAGGAATCAAGATTTTAAGGTTTTTGTCGCTTAAAATACAATGTATAAAATCACCATTCATTTAAATGGTAATCTTGATCTAAATAGTTTGCGAAACTTTTGCAACATGCATCTCATGTTGCAAAAGTTTCGCAAATTTTCAGTACTTACCTCACGACTGCCAATGATTTTATCTTCCCCCACCCTGCGATAAAGTTATTGCTGTAGTTACTATTTATGAATTTTCTTGGACACTCTTCCAAAAACATTTATATGAAATTTTACCCATAAATTTAGCAAAATACATATATTAGCAACTGTACCGTAAACTTAAATGCTCATAAATTTTGTCATTTCTCTTTTATGTAAACAACGATAAGAAACAAAACATTACACAGCAGTGCCTGATTTAAAATCAAGAAAGGTTAAATTCAAACAGCTAATGTTCTCGAAGATTCAAATGATTTAAGATTTGTGGCCTGGATTATTCTCCTAAGACAGCCGCACGTGTATGTTTTTCTGACCACCCAAGTGTGCTACCTTTTCTAAGCTGATTTTATCTTCAAAACTACTTTCAATTCTCTGAAGTGGCTATGTCTTTAAGCATTATAAAACTCTTCAGCTTCAGGTCAGTAGCCATGAAAAAAGCTGTTCAGATCACGGTCATGAAAATAATCATTGATTTTTCTTGATTATTGTGAGTTTGTTCCATTCCGGCTTCGATTAATGAAATAAATGTGTAAAGATTAGGTGGAAATATCTAGAAAATTATTTCATTGGCATAATGAATTGAATGATTTATTTGGATTTTTTTAAATACAAATGGTATCATCAGAAACTTTCTTTGTATTACAAAGAATCTTTGATTACCAATAACTTCTTAGCATAGTTTCTGAAATAGTGCTTTACAGTAATTAAAAACAATACCGCAGAAAATAATGCGCTTTCATCCCGTTGGTCATGAGTGATTTGTAAATATAATCTAAGTACAATATCTCACGATAAGGAGGTTCAGCAATAACAACAGTAACAAAATATTTCTTTATTTGTTGTATACTCGATTGCGGCAGAAGAAGCTGGAATGTTTTCTGTCTAAGAGAGAAAGAAAGCTTCATTGAAAACTGAATTTTGAGAAAAATTATCTCTTATTCTGCGTAAGCGTAGGAAAAACCATGAAAACCCCATACTATTAGCTCGTTCTCCGAGGATCAAACCTAGAGCGTTCCGATGTCTTATCTTCCTGGTCATTGATGGTACTATATTATTATCATCTTCGTTATAATAAAGATAACAATAATAATTTTAATTATAATTCTAAATCTAAATCACTGTATTATAAAATCAAACTGCTTATTCATTGTATTACATTTACACTTTACGTTCTCTGTTTTATATTCTGGCATTGATATATGTTTCTTGCACCCTCTGTTCCCAAATCTGAAGCCATTGTACAGACGCCCAGCTCCTGTAAGTCCATATTTCTCACCTAAATCTTTTTAATTCTTCAACAAGCCCTGGATAGTGAAGGACGAGGGGCATGCATCTGCTTACGTCTGGTAGATGCCAGGTGCCCCGTTCTCCGTTACCTGTCACCTGTACAAGATCATCAATCATTTAAGCTTAGAAAGCAGGAGGCGTTAATAGAAACAAATCTGGTAATTAATGGCCAGTAACTTAAAGCTTCCTGTTAATTAAAAGAAATAAAATTCACCCACAAATGAACATTTTCCTCAGCTACAAATCAACATCAAATAATCTCCAATTATCACATGAGTCCGTCTAGTACAGGTGTAATCAGAACTCAATCAGTCCACGCTTACTGGTGATCTCCTGTGGTATTTTCCCACGTAGAGCTTGAATAATTTACACATCCGGGATTTCCTTTGAGATGAACGAAATATTGAATGAATATCAAGGAAGATGATTAAAAGCTAAGCACGCTAACTTTAAGTACCAAACGTACGACTTCAGATTTGTGGAGAACAAGAATAATCTTTAAAACTCTACTAAAAGGGTTTCAACCGATACCAAGAAAGATAAACTATTGGCGAATTAAACCTCGATTTAAAGTTAGTTGATTCTTGATGTTCCCTGGTTTTAAGTAATCTAACAGTCTTTATGATATCATCTGTATTCTTTAGTTTAATTCTGAAATCAGAAATGCCCAAACCTTTTGAACTGGTGCGTTATTTTACCATGCATTTATTTTCCATGCGACTTGGGAAGTGTTGCGATTGAGAGAAGCATAAGATTTTTAATTTATCTCACATTTGGCCTCACAAATAGTGAGTTCTTAGAATGCTGTTATTTGGCAAACGATGAAACCTTTCATTTATTTTTAATTTCAATCAATTTGTAATGCAAAACAAACTATTTAAAAGTGAACAACCCATTACTTGATAACTTATTACCGTATCATTAATACCGTACCACACAAGGGAAGATAATGGTGACCAATGTCCTAATCGACCACTTCCGTCTTCTAGCTTAATTCTATTTTAATAATTTATATAAACTGTCTTCCCGCTTTACACCAGTGACTACCAAACCATAGGTCACCAGTACCGACGGTTTTGACTCTCACCATCAAATAAATTTCATTTTAATAACCTACTTGATGTAATTTAATTACGTTAAATTTATTATATGTCCAGCTGATACTTCTATGAATATTTCAGGGTTATTTTTGATTAATAAAGCATGTTTTTACGCCATATGTTATGTAACAGGATAACACGGAATCCTTTTTCTAAATATATTAAAAAACTTTGAATTTTGAATTTTTAAGATTTTTAATCGTAAACGTTTCCTTTAGACATTAGGCTGTAATTTCAAGTTTCAAACTGTACTTTTTAAGATCTTAAATTTGATAGAATTGTAGCATTCATAAGAGGGGAAATTTTTCATGTGAATCCTAAAATTTGCGTATTATTCGAGCAGAAAAATGGAATTTTAGGAAAATCATTCCATTTTCCTGGGAAGACGTCATTTAAATTAACTGAATTTTTAACTACGTCGGGAATTATCTGCAATTAAAATGTTCATCAGCATGGTAAGAACTCAGTTAACTAATGCCAATGGTGCAAGAAGAAATTCGCTCATCTTTAAGAACCACAACAGAACCTGAGAGAACTGCGGCAACAAGTGGACGCAATTGATTGAATTGACTAAGTCGAGCGATACCTACAGTTAAGAAATTGACTGACGTGAACTATCTTGTCACCAAGAAGAAATTAATTAAAGTCAGCATTGTTGTAACGAAGCTTAAACTAAACATTTTTCGGAAAAGCAGCAGAACTTGGGAGAACTCTCGCCACAAATAACTAATTTGAGAGCTACTTGCACCTAAGAGACTTACCGTTATTAGTTATCACCATATAAGCTGTTTTCTCCCTGCTTTCCTTCGTGGTTATAAGCTTGCTCGACGCGTATTCGAGAAGTACAGGTTTCGAGTCCCGGGGAGAGCACTGCCCATTTTTCACTTCTCTCGCTTTCTATATAACCTACTGACTGTACAGTCTTACTGCTAAAAACTCGACTAATAAAAAATGCTGAAATAAATTCATTTTTCCTGTGAACTACAGAATTTGGGAGAACTGCGGATACAAGTGGGCATAGTTTCTAATCTAATCTACTAACTATTTTTTCTTTTACTTTACTAAGACATATTTTCTGGAAAGATTTGAGATGCCGCAGGAGAAATTAAAGGAAATAATTAAACTTAGACAGGAAAATGACAAGTTAAATATGTCGCTCACTGACATTTTTTTCATTCAAACGGCGTTAAGTTAAATATGTTGCTCACTGACATTTTTTTCATTCAAGCGGGCTGCCATTTACTCAAGGAGAAAAATGAATTCAAAGTTATTATAAATATATTCATTACATTTTTCTAGAAATTATCATTTAAGTAAATAATTCTTTTGCTTCCTGGAAAAAATTGTGCCTTGTGAAATCCCCTGGAAATGCATAGAGATTTTTAATAACGAACTCAATGTATAATCGAAATTCGCTTAGTTTTAAATAAAAAAAAAGGTAGCTTGTATAAATGTTTAAAGAATATAAACAATTTTTTATTATGGATTATGAATTTCTTTTCTGTTTTTTTCCTACTTTTGTTGAGAGCCATTTTTTTCTTCCATAGTTCATTCCTTTTAAACCACCTTCAAGTTCTTCGTGAAAGGAAAAAGAAGGTAGCGAATTAATAATTATCGTTCCAAAATAAATAATAAATTAACGAGCTAAAAAATAAGTAATTGCGAAAAAGTTATTATAAAATGAAATTAACCGTCCAAAATTGCGACGAGAACTTATAATTAATTTAGGGAATGAAGATTTATTAAACGTCGTCCTTACATGGTTCTAACCATGCATTTTCAGGTATTAAAAATTTACACATGAGTTTTTATAAATTTTATCTCAATTTGATTATAAACGTCTTTCCTACAATCTTCTATTTCTTTAACATTGAATTTCGTTGCTTTTTATCTTTACTTCCTTCTACAGAATTCCTTTTTCTCAGTAATCTTCCAAACCCGATTTCTCGGCTTTTTGCTTTCTTTTTTTATTTGCCTGGAATATTTTCAAACTGGAGACAGAATCCAATTAATTAAGGTTTCTCATGGTAGTTTTGTTAATATCAGCAAATGATATTAGTAGTTCTTTTATTTATCGAGTATTATTCAGCAAAATAAATCAGGGATATTAAAGCAATACTACTTAGGAATCGTAAATCAGCTCATTTAATCGTTTCAATTTAATTTGCTAAGACTCCAAAAGTCTTTTATAATTAAATACATAAAATGATACTTACTTTCAGTTTAATTTTTTCGCTTAAATCCTTTTACATATTAGTAGCATAGATTTTTTTATTTAAAGTACAATGTTTTGTTTTACTATTGAAGTAAAATATAAAATAGTAGTAAAATCAATATCGAGTAGAATTAGTATACTAGTAGTAGAATTAATGTAGCTGCCGGATCGGAATTTTAATTTGTAACTAAAGAACAAAGTTCCTTTATTTTTAAAATAAAATACTAAAATAAAAATAAAATAAAATGCTTGACCTCTAAAAAAAAATAAAATAAAATAAAAATAAAATAAAATGCTTGACCTCTAAAAATACTTTTTATTATATATTAAAAGATATGCAACCAAATTTTAAACCTCTGACTGAACTTTAGTTAACTAATTGTTAGTGAATTATGTATTAATTATTTGATGAACTTCAAAATTCAGTTTTAATTTATAATACGTTACGTTACGAGTTGACATAACATTACCTGAGAAAGTTTTGCAATTATTTTGTTGAGTTATTATGTAGTTTTGGAGCAGAAAGACGTAAAAAATGTGCAGTGCCCTCGCCGGGACTTGAACCTCGATCTCTTGAATACGCGTCGAGTGTGCTACCGTTACACCACGAAGGCTTGCTGGGAGAATACCTTAAAACTTTGTAACTGAGTATATTAATATACTTTTCACAGATGTATATGCAATAAATAGTAATAATAACCATTGTTAATAAAGGAAATTAACTGTTTTTAACTAAACAGACAACACTATATTATATAATTGTAGGTATCGATAGGTTTAGATTTTATGCAAGACATAGTTCCATATTATTCATTCCATATTTTTTCTGCATGTTTTAATAAGTATCGAATTTGCTCTTTACTCAGCGTGAGTCGAATAGTGGTATATGATAGTTATAAGGCTAATAATACTGTATTGTATATTTTGCTATTGATGGGCTTTAAAAGCTAATACTCAGAATCCTCCCTTTTGCAACATGCACAAAGTTCGTGGGATACCAGAAGTCTTCCTTAGAAGTTCACTGTAAAGCCCTTGTAAGGATAATTCTTAAGGAAAATTGGCAGGATAATTCTGTAAGGATAATTCTTAAGGAAATTTTGAAGGAAAGATTATTGGAGAGAAAAGAATTAAACCACTATGTTTGCTTATTCCCATTCATATTTTTATGCTTATTCGTTAAAGGTGAGGAATTTGAGAGTTTGATTCCAGTTTCAGGATATGACGCATCTTAATCTGTCTCCTTTTTGGCTCCGCTATCTGCATAGCCATTTTGGCTCGTGATTTGCATGTATACGAAACCAGGCCAGTTTTATTTTCAAATCTGGACAGATCAAATCTGATCACAAATATTCTAGAAGAATTCATAATTTCAGAAGCTGTATTCATCGTCTTTTTTTGGGGGGAGAGAGGTGCTCTACCAGAGTGAATATATATAATTAATCATTCAGATGTAGTTATAAAATTATCGCTATTATTATTAGTCCAAAGGGATTTAGTCCCGAAGGACTATTACTTTCGTTTTGCGATTTTGCGTCGATTCACTCTGAATGCACTTTTTAAATTGTTGCCACTAAATGTTATCGCTCTGCATCAAATTTTAAAAAATGAAAAATCTGCATAAATGTATGCATGTTTCTCGCATTGTGATAAAACCTAGAGCCATCGAATTTTGAATGACGTAATCCTACTGCGAATATGGGCATCTGGAAGCCCTAATTTTGAATTTGAAATTTGCTTTATTATCGATTTTATGTTTTGTAACATTTCAACGAATTTCTGATTAACAAACTAAATGATTTCAAAGCGAGCAATGGCAACACTGTACGGAAAAAAAAAAAAAATTTTTATCTCCAGCGCACGAGACTTACTGAAATTCTAAAGATATGTTCATTTTAAAATGATTTTGCGATATTGATTTTGAACTGAATTTTATGGTTTGAGTAGGTACTACATGATATTTAATAAAAAAAGGTAGCACACGAAACGTTAAAAAAATGCGCCTTTGGACGCAATTTAAAATCTGAAATCTTTCAGATTTTTATTATTCATGTTTATTGCTTCAACTTATTGCATGTTTCATTACTGATACTTGCTCTTGGAAGAGTAACCCAGCGTGTTTAAAGGAAGCACGTACTCCTTTTCTTCAAAATCAAAATTTATTTTACGTAAGCGCTCTTATTCGAATAGCGTATCGTTGCGAAAGAAGTAATTTGCAATAATTTGAGAGAGAAAAGGAAAAACATGTCCTTGTGATAATGTGTGTACAAACAACAATTTAATAATAGGATTATAATTAGAATAGACTGTTCATTTTGATAAATCTGGAAGGCTTCAAGAAAACCAAACTTATCAATAAAAAAGTTTTTTTGAATAATTTTATTTAAAATGTCTTCTAAAAAAAACAGTGGATGAACAATGATTAGCTTGGAAGATTTACGAATGCAGTTTGCCTTTGAATTACTGTTCTGAAGTGTGTGATTTCGCTTATACTTGAACTTTATTTAATAAATATATTAGAAAAAATTTTCGGCTATCAGAGCAATTTAATTGGATTGGATTGGATAATTGGTCTATGGCAAAGCATCCAAGCTATCTATCTAAGGAAAAGGGTGCCTTCATGGAGAACTTTCTGAGAGAAATTGGCTCGTATTTTTTTTCCTATCACACACACGTTTTCCTATCCTACATGCGTGCATCCAACTCGTTCGCTGGGATTAGAATTTGGTCAAACCACTAGTGTTCAATGGTCCTATCAACTGCAAAAGGCTCACCGCCGGTCAAGTGGTGAAGCCGCTGAGCACTGGTAGTTTGATCCGAAGTTGGAATTCCGGACAACGGGCTGACTACGTGGGCATTTTCGTGGTTTTCTCCATGTGTAACGTGATACGAGCCAGTTTTCTTTAAAAGGTCCTCCATGAAGGTATCCCTCCTCTTAAGCAAATAGCTCTACAGTACTTTACCATAATCAAACTAAACCAATAAATGTATCATCTGCTTCACTGGAGGCTAAAGATATTTTTAAAATCTAAAAAGAATTTGATAGAATTCATAAATTAAAATAAAATACCTAAAATGCTAACAACTCATGACTTTATGCTGCATTAGGTTTTTGGAGCAGAAAATCAGCTCTGCCCTTGTCGGTATGCGAACCATCGATCTTCCGATGCGAATCGGACGTGCCACCTGCTGCATCATGAGAACTCGCACGGGGAAAGGCAATAATTCCTTTTATTCTCCCTCACTAAAGCGCGACTAAGGGAATGGAACGAGACCCAGTGGGCCAAATCTTAGTGAGGGCACATTATCGTCTATCACATTTTAGTCGGGGACCTTCATAGCTTTATTATACCTTTTAGGATTGAGAAGCGAGAGAACTCAGAGATGCCCTCCACGAGATTTGAACAACGCGTCTTCCGATAATAGTTGGACGTGCTACCAATGTAACTTGCCATTTGTTACTGTAAAATAAGCAGTAATCTTCTATAAAGTGTTAAATTCGCCAGCAAACTACACTTACAGATTTCAGATGGCGCCACTAACAGTTAATGAAATGTAAACTGACATATAGTTAAACCAAACCTTCAACTAGCAAGCTGTTGAAATAATCCCGCAGCAACCCTTTATTATTTGTATTAGAGTGAATTCAGATATTGCGAGTATTTTTTTGAATTGCGTCTGATTGCGCTGGTCTTCTCCGCCTAAACAATTTATCATTTCAGGTAACTGAGGCATTGCAGTAACATGTGATTTTCCGTAACTGTTGGTTAGTTGTCAGCATCTTTAGATATCTCTGAAAACATAAAGTTACATAGTAAAATTTAAACAATGCTATAACACTCAGACTAGAAAATTATTTGAAATACAGAAAATCAGCCATTTGGGGGGAGGGAATTCAGTTGCTTGATAGGTATAGTACTGTTTCACCACTTTATTAGTCATAAAACTTTTCTTTTTTTTTCTTTTTTTTTTTTTTTAAGTATTGTAATTGGGAAAATTATCGGGTATCATATTTTAACAAAAATATCCATTTTGACAAGACAGCTATCGAATGCTACAGCTATCGATAGCTGTCGAATGCAATTTAATGCATAGCAGCTATCGACAGACAGCTATCGAATGCAATTTAATGATGTTTTTGCGTGACATCCGTACATACGGACAGAATATAGGACCCTTTTTTTTTTCAAAAAGGGTTGTAAAATGGATTTAAATTCGATTCAGAAGAATTTTTTTTCTTTCGCGATGTTCGAACGTATGTACGTATGCATGTACCTTGCATAACTCAAAAACGATTAGCCGTAGAACGTTAAAATTTTGTATATGGGACTGCTATAATATCTAGCTGTGCCCTCCATTTTTTGTTGCAATCGACCGCACCAAACGTATACACCCACTCTCTTACTTGGCTTGGTTTTTTAGTCTTATATGTTAATAAAAATTGTGCATTTTTTGCTTTAAAAGTGATTGAATTATATTGCTCTTATGTTGCAGTTAAGGTTTTTATTCTTTTATTTAATCAGCATGCAATAGTTTTAGATTTATTGACAATTAAGTTGCATTAAGCCTAATGTGGCAGCTATTTGTTTACATTTGAAACTCTTAATAGTATAGTGAATTAAGTCAGTTGGGGCACCAACCTTGGTATCTTTTTGGCCAGTGGCACCAGAAGTTAACTTTTCCCACACTGCTTGCTCTTTTGGTACGAGTTGTTAGCAAGTTCAAGTAGCACTCGAAGACACACGTTTCGAATCCTGGCTTGATTTTTAGTTTTTCCTGCTTAGGAGGAAAGAATAATTATTTCTAAACAGGTCATTAATTAAGATGTAGTGAACGGTCATTCGTCTGCGCCTGGATTCGATCGACTAGATCTCATTTCTGTGACTAGTCCTTTAACTGGAGGAGAATATAATGAGGTATCGCACTCCTCCGACATATTCTTATGTTGTAAAGCGGTTATATAGCATGTGAAAAAACTATGTTTAAAGAGGTTATCTAGCATGTGAATAATCCGTGGTTCAAATCTCGACGAAGCAAAAATTGTTTTTTATGTTTCTTCTTACTAAACTTTAAGGGTCTCTAAAACTTTGTAATAAGAAAATGGCATACAATGCACACTTGATAGGATCATTTCTATAGTATGATTAGAGAGTCACTCACCGAACTTGAATGTAAATGCACATAAAATTTGTTAATCTAGCATTAAATTATCGATAAGGCTTCTAGTAAGAGCAGCTTTGAGTTTTGAAGGAGACAAAGCTTATACGTGCATTTTTAACTACGCAAAACTGTCGCACTCATAACTCTCGCTGAATGGTCAATTGCACTACCTTTTCTTTCTGATATAATGTTCATGTTACTCAAGCAAATTAGCGTCCGAGAGGATAAGGCCGCTGAACATAGTAGATGAACCCGACACCGGTGAAAGTGAATCACTGGTTGCATATGCGTTTTCTCGGTTTTTCCACGTGTAACATGAACGTTTCCTTGAAACAATGATCCAGTTAGTTACTCTTTTGCCTTAGACAAGAGAGCTTCTGCCTGCTTTTCGATAACCAAATAATACAATTCAAAGCAATCGTATTTCTAACTTATTTCACTTTCCCAAAGTACACTAAATCTTGCATCACAGGGATTAATTGTTAGATTTGTTACCTCAAAAGTACTGAATGTTCATTCTTATGCGAAACCCAAACCTAATTTATTTTTACTTTTACGCGTGGGATCACTTTGTTTACGTCGACATGATTACTGGTCTGGAATACCTGGAAGGAAGAATCCATCAAGCTTATCGTCAGACTGGTCCCAGCGTCATCGAACTGTGTTTCGTCACATGATCGGATAGCAAAATAATGTCATCGAAAGAAACATTTCTGCCTTATAAAATCATCTTTGGGTCTGCGCACCTGAAACAAAGAGAGCTGATCATTTTTAAAAATGTATATGATTTTTATAGTTTACGAGACACACTGTATAATAAGCAATAGTAAAGAATTCTACAAATTTTCATTTGGCTTTGTATGGGTTTAAATGCGATATAAATTTACAAGGATTGAATTACAGATTTTGTCACTAGAAAGAAGAATAACTTAAAAAAGGAATGCCTTGCAATTTTGCAAATGATAGCAAAAAGTATAGAAAATTAACTAAGACTATTTTTATTCACGGCTAATGAAATAACGTCAACTAAAATCGTAACTAAAGTCCTAAGAAGGCAATATTGTAAATTAAGCAATATTAATTAAACCTAGAATTGCAGTATTTATTTTTACTAATATGTAGTTTCTTATACACTCACTTCCAAAAGTTAAGCACGGAGAGGAAAATGCTAATTTCCGGAAGCCAATCAGAATTGAAGAGAATGCAATTCGCTGCAGAGTTAAATGGAAGTATGCACATATGTTAGGTAACAGCCAATCGCGCTTACATCTCAAGAAATATGCAAAAAAAGGCAATCTTATAAGAAGCCAGCTTTATGAAGGGTTACAGAAGTTGATTGTAAGTGCTGATAGAAGGTGTTTAAAACTTTCGTACAATTTGTTTTTAAGACATACACTGAAGTGACAAAAGTCATGGGATAGCAATATGCTAATTTACAGATGGCAGTAGTATCGCGTAGAAAATGTATAAATGCGAAGTGCTTTTGCAGGGCTTTCATTTGTGTTCAAGTTATTCATGTGAAGAGGCTTTGACGTGATTATGGCCGCACGACGAGAATTAACAGACTTTGAACGCGGAATGGTAGTTGGAGCTAGACGCATGGGTCATTCCATTTCGGATATCGTTAGGGAATTCAACATTCCGAGATCCACAGTGTCAAGAGTGTGCCGAGAGTATCTAATTTCAGGCATAACATCCCGCCATGGACAGCGCAGTGGCCGACCACCTGCACTTAACGACCGAGACCAGCGACGTCTGCGTAGAGTTGTCAGTGTTCACAGACAAGCAACACTGCGTCAAATAACCGCAGAAATCAATGTGAGACGTACGAGGGACGAGTCCGATAGGACAGTGCGGCGAAATTTGTGTTCCTTGGGCTATGCCAGCAGAAGACCGACTCGAGTGCCTTTACTGACAGCACGACATTGCCTGAAGCGGCTCTCGGGGGCTCGTGTGCATATCGGTTGGTCCCTAAACGAGTGAAAAACCGTGGCTTGGTCAGATGAGTCACGATTTCAGTTTGGTAAGAGCTGATGGTAGGGTTCGAGTGTGGCGCAGACCCCACGAAGCCATGGGCCCAAGTTGTCAACAAGGCACTGTTCATGCTGGTGGTGGTTCCATAATGGTCTGGGCTGTTTTTACATGGCACGGACTCGATCCTCTGGTGCAACTAAACCGATCATTGACTGGAAATGGATACCTTCAGCTACTTCGAGATCACTTACAGCCATTCATGGACTTCACGTACTCAAACAACGATGGGATTTTTATGGATGACAATGCGCCATGTCACCGGGCCACAATTGTTCGCGATTGGTTAGAAGAACATTCTGGACAATTCCAGCGAATGATCTGGCCACCTAGATCGCCCGACATGAATCCCATCGAACATTTATGGGACATCATCGAGAGGTCAGTTCGTGCCCAAAACTCTTCACCGTCAACACTTTCACAATTATGGACGTCTATAGTGGCAGCATGGCTCAATATTCCTGCAGGGGACTTCCAACGACTTGTTGAGTCCATGCCACGTCGAGTTGGTGCACTTCGCCGGGCAAAAGGAGGACCGACAAAATATTAGGAGGTATCCCATGACTTCTGTCACTTCAGTGTATCTTGTAATGTTTCCTGTTTTGTAATCCATCTTGAACGAAAATTTGTGTAGTTTACAATCGATACTTACACTCCAAGTAATGAAGCAACTTACAACCTACCGAGTTTTAAAATCCTGAATTATTTACGATAACAAAGAACAGATAACAGAATATCAATCATATAATCCCGGAGCCGGTCGCCCAAGGGCTACAAACCCCCGGAAGATCGATATATTGCTATTGTAGCCAAACGGAATCGCAGAGCGGCCTCCACACGTGTGACATCTATGGTTACAGTGTCCATTGGTAAGGCAATATCTGCAACTACTGTACGCCGAAGATTACATATGAGTGGACTGTATGCCTGGGTACCTCGACTTTGTGTTCCTCTATCCATCCACTCAAGAGGGGCACGATTACAGTGGTGCCGGGAACATGTCATTTAGAATGTGTCTGACTGGGGCAATTTATGAGTCAAGAGTTGCTCTGAAGCCAGATGACAAGCGTATAAGGATATGGCGTGAACAACGAACACGCAATCAGTTCCAAAACATCACCGAACATCACGCATTCCGAGGCGGAAGCATTATGGTGTGCGCAGGTATTTCATTAGGATATCGCACCGACCTGCACATCTTTAAAGGAGGTTCTTTGACGACTGTCCGGTATCGAGATGAAGTCCTAGAACCCATTGTGAGATTGTACGCTGCAGCAGTTGGTCCTATTTTTGTTTTAATGGACGATAACGCACGTCTCCATAGAGCTCACATCGTCAATGACTACCTGGAGAGTGAAGGGATTGCGCGATGGCGTGGACAACATATTCGCCCGACCTTAATCCCATTGAAAATCTTTGGGATGCTCTCAGCCGTGCTTATCTTCACGTTTCCCGCCTCCAGCCACTCTTATTGAGCTGGAAACTGTTCTACAAGAAGAATGGCGATTGCTTAATTCTGCGGTGGTTGACCACTTAATAGAAAGCATGGTCACAAAGATGTAAACTTTGTATACAGATGAGGAGGGATCACAAACACTATTAATGTCCTTTTTTCTCATTTTATGCTGCTTATTTTCACTTTATACATAATTCTGTTTGAGTCTCCAGTATGTCATTATCTGATAACTTACAAAAATTTAATATTGTTTTCATTTCTGTATATAATCATTGATTTTGTTTTATGCATAAATATATATGCTACTTTCCTGCCGAATTTTGTGTCAATCAAAGCAGTATTTGTTGATTTTTTTGCATTTTATATCTTCGTGCTTAACTTTTGGAAGTGAGTGTGCTAAAGCTTTCCTGCACTTCTACTGTTTGTAACGTTCTGATTTTGATTCTTCCTTCTGAAAAGTTACATTAATTGCTGGTGAGTTAGTTTTCACTTGTAGTTATACAAGCAGGTGCATTAGCAACACATTTAAATTCTTAATGTGTAATATTTCAATTGTAATTATTAAATTTAATTGTCATATTTATTTTTAACTGTAAATACTATAAACTGCTTGACAAGAACGAAATTGTGTGAAATGGCATGCAACAGAAACCGATCATACGAATGAGTTTCTCGAAGCCCAATGTATTGAATTTTCTTCTAAAGACTGTCCATTACATTTTTATAAAGTGTGGAGTTCATTATCTGTCCCTCAAAAGCAATAATAATAATTTTCCTTAAGAATTCTCTCTTTTCTGTCAGAAAATAGTCATCAATATGATCTTTACTCGAGATTCCTGTGACCGTGATGAACCCTTTTCATCCCAAAGAGACGATTGTGAGTTTGTTTCAGGATTATAATTAAAGCACCGGGTTTCATATCCAGTTATAATCTTTTTGAAAAAATGAAGCTTAATGGTTGTATTTTGAATCAAATCATTTGCTCAACTTTCGAACCCAAGATTGCAGATGCTCGCTGAATCGTTGCACAGTTAGCTGCTGAGAAAACTGGGTTCGTAAGCAGACGATTTTTAAATAAAAGCAAATTGAGATACCATAATAATAAACAGCGTCAATAATCGTTTGGCATATTTGCTAGAATTTTGTTTAAAAAAAATATTCATAAAACTTCCTAGATGCATTGTGTAGAGTTGCATTTTTACAGTTTCAGATTAAAATTAAATCTGTTATGAATAAATTACATTTTATAATTCAAACACATGTATATTTTTCATTTCTTCATAAGCTTTCGTTGAATTCTTTGTTCTTTATTTAAGTCTAAACAAATTAATTTTCTGAGATTTCGTTACGTGGCTTACTTTAAGATAATGAAGTCTGTTGTTTACTACTTCTGTTGGGGAAAAACAGAAGATTTAATAAGAAACTGAAAAGAAACTAATTATATTTTAATTAAGTTTAGAGGACAGTCAAAATATTTAATTAAAGAACTAAAAAAGGAAACGGACTTTTAAACAAAAAACAATAAATAAATTATTTTTTAAATCTTAGACAAACTAATGTAAACTGAATAAATTTTTACAAATTCTGATAATTAAAAGATGGAATTAAGTATACCAGAATGCTCAAAGGTAGATTAAAAACAGCAGTCAAGATAATTTTTAGAAAGAAAATAATGAATGGGGAATATTGATTAATTATTTCATTATTATAAGGGGTGTTAAAGTAATAGCAAGCAATATTACATCTGCATTCGGGAAAACGTAAAGCTCGAAATGGTCATTAAAAGCAGCATTTAAAACAAAAATAATTAAATACGAAGCAACTATATTAAAATTTAATATTTTCACTGTCATTTCCACATTGGACCTCCAGGATGAATTAGAATAAACAAAGTAATAAAAATGGACAAATTGAATACTCTCATATGTATGAAAAGAATTTTTGGATATACACTCACGTTTGTGAAAATTGCAACACCAAGAAGGAATCGTCATAATTGAATGCAATTTAATACACAGTCGAGTGGTAGTGGTACAAATAAATGATTAAATGTTCAAAGCAAACAAACAAGAACAAGAGATCAGAATCAGTATTTTGTGTGGCCACCACGCACCGCAATAAGTGCTGCTACACGACGTGGCATGGAGTCAAACAAAGTTTGAATGTCTGACTGAGGAAGAGCATTCCATATCGTTTGTACGCGTACCCAAAGTTCGTCTGCAGACGCAACAGGACGAGGATCACGAGCAAGACGCCGACCAATGACATCCCACACATGTTCAATTGGCGACATATCCGGGGAACACGCAGGCCAAGGAAGAAGCTGTACCTGCTGCGCTGCAAAGAAGGATTTAACAATCCGAGCAGTATGAGGGCGGGCATTGTCCTGTTGAAATACAGCGCCTGGCAAGCTTTGAAGGAAGGGAACAGCTTCGGGCTGTAGAACTTCACGGATATACCGGTTGCTGTTCAGATTGCCCACAATTCGTAGCAATTGAGATCGTCTATGATATGCTATGGCGCCCCAGACCATAACTCCGGGTGTTCGTCCACTGTGGCGTTCGATAATGCACTCCGGAAGGTGGCGTTCACCGGCATAGCGTCTGACACGAATGCGGCCATCATGGTACCACAAATTAAAGCGGGATTCGTCAGAAAACACGACATGCTGCCAATCAGCACGCCAGTCTCTATGCTGATTGGCCCATTGTAGCCGCAGGCGGCGATGGTCGTGCGTTAGGGGGATCCTGTATAAAGGAGTCCGTGCGCGCAGTCCACACTGCAGCAGACGTCTACGAATTGATGAAGCACACAATGAAACACCTGTAGCTATTGACCACAGTGCTGCCAATTGTCTAGAGGAAGCTGTACGGTCCGTCCGCGCCATGCGGACCAGGTGTCTATCATCGCGAGCTGACGTCACATTTCGGGGTCCACTCCCGGATTTCCGAGTTGTCCGACACTCGTCCGTCCACTGCTTCCAAACGCGCATCACTGTGCTGCTGTTACGCTGCACACGAGAGGCTACTGCACGATACGACAATCCAGCTTCACGAAGGCCGATGATTCTCCCTCGTTCAAACTCTGTAAGTTGTTCAAATCTCGCTCTCTTTCGTCGACGAGGCATAAGTACAGATTGAGTTAACGTTTACCACTAGCAGATAACCACCGATAACCATACACGCCTCGCTACAGCCGTCTATTTATTCGGATCCATCAGCCGTTCAGAGGGCGCTGCTCAGCATACGCATGCGCTACGGATTTGCAATTCTAATCATTTGCATATCATGCGCTACTTTGCATTTCCTGAAAATTTCAGCTCACTCGCGTAAGTCCTTCATGGTGTTGCAATTTTCACAAACGTGAGTATATTTGGTTAAAATTAGTTTAAATTTTAGCGTTATTTCATTGCTTTATGTATTATAACTTCATTAATGTGTTTTTAAACATCTCGAAGGAAAACTTTATCTGTACATGTATAAATTTCATTTCGTGAAAATTGTTATCATGGCAAAACAAAAAGTGTTGCCGCTTGAAGGAAATATCGTTCTTTATTAAATACCGTCTTAAGGTTTCATGTGGTGTTTATTTACAATAGAATTGTATCGTAGGTATTTTTCCCATGCCATTTCATATTTTTCTTTGAATAGCTCATTTTAAATAAAATATATTGCGCCCTATCTCTTTAATTGGGGGAGGGGAGTGATTAATTCTCAAACTAGTAGTAAATGCTTAGCTTAAATAGTTTCAAATTTTCACTTTAGACGTTTTTAACTTTTGTAAACTTGAATAATAAATTCATCGAGGTGCTTATCGTTTTAAATAATTTCTTTTCCACTGCTTTGGTTTGATTCATTCAGTTATGCAACCAGCCCGTTCGAGGGGATTCTAACTTCGGAATGAACTACTAGAGTTTAGCGACTTTACCGCTCGGCCGCTGGTGCGCTGTCTTAGACTTTAATTTGAACTCCGAAGTTTTCGGATCGCAGTTTTTTTTTCTTTCTTTTATATTATGTCAGTGTATAGTACATTTTTAATAAGATTTATCCGTATAAAAAAATACATATTTTATAACTTGAGAGAAATTCTATTCTTTTTAAGTTAGATTAAATCTCTTTAGAATTAAATGGACATTCTTTGAATCCAAGGATGTTTAGTATCTTTCATTTAGCTTCATTACTACAAAACTATATTGCTTATCATCAAAAGATTCATTTTCTCTAGGCTTCTTGCATGAACTAATATTTTATATCATCAGCACAATTAAATAAGGAAGAAAATAAATAATTTAATAATGAAGAAATAAATAGTAAAGAAATTAAATAATAAGGAATCTGCATGAATGTATGTATGTTTCTCGCATTGTGAAAAAGAATGGTACTTAGACACATTAAATTTTGAATAACATAATCTTCTACCGGAATTTGTAACTTGTTTTATTATCTGTTTCATATTTTACAAAATTTTAACGAATTCTTGATTAACAGACTCAACGATAAAGCGATCAATGGCAAAACTATCAAAAAAATTGTCTCCAGCGCGTGAGACTGTGTATCAGTAATTCTAAAGATATATTCTTTTTAAATATTTTGTGATATTGCTGTTCAACTGAATTTTATGGTTTAAGTGCGAAGAACACGATATTTAATAAATAAAAATGACACATAAAACGTTAAGAAATGCTCCTTTGGGCGTAATATAAAATCTGAAAGCCTTCAGATTTTGTTTTACTTTTATTATTTTTTTGACTGATTTATTCGTTAGTGCCTTATAACGATCAGTTTAAATGTTCTTTTTTAAAACCGAAACTGGGTTTTACTGTTTCCACAACGCGAAGAAATTAGCATCTGATGAAAACAGCATGCTATAAAAATAAGAAACTGTTAAGTGGCATGATGATACGTAATACCGTGATTTTATTTATTTATTAACGGCGGTTCTACCATTTGCCAAGACTGTTGTAATTATCTGCTTGAGTGACTGAATCCAATGCGTTTTCCTTATATGTGTCTAATGATGTTCGAATGTATACGATCTTCCATTTTTTGTATGGTTTTCTAAGCAACACACTGATGAATGGGCTATTACCTTAAATATATTATATTTACTTTTGTTTTCCTGTCAGGTACTAATGCTTTACGAAGCGGTTTGGTGAATATTGCTGCTTGTTATTTACATTACGGGCCCTCCTAGTATAAGTGCTTAGCACGTACAGGTGTAAGGTTTTAGTTAAACTAACCAAGTTTATTTTAATTTAAATCTTTTCTGTCTCCTCTCTGCTTCAACTTCCTGTCAGAAGAAGCGCGCGTTTTTAGCTTATGCTAATTTTTGAAGTTCAGCCAAGCACTATTTAAGACAGAGGTAGAAACCTCTCGGTGTGTGAGAGCTTTGCCTCAGATCACGGTCACGCTGCTCAACGTTCGCCTGACCAGCTAGCAGTTTAAATTTATAAGCCATAGTGCTTACTACGTGATTGCATTGTAAAATAAATTAAAGTGCGGTAGTATTTAGTATATCTTGCTACGCACCCTTTTCGGTAGAGGCCAACTTCCGCGAATTGCTCTGCGAAGCAAAGTTTAATTTAAGTTCTATTTTAATTTATTTAAATTTATTTGATTGTTAAGTTCGACCAAAGTGTGGTCTGTTACGTTCTGTATCTCTCCCGAATTGGGAGGTTTGTATTTAATAGTGATTGAATAAAAGAGGATTTCAAATCCCTTCACGTGCAGTTATTCTCCAGCCCAGCAGTTACATCAGAACATAGCGTACCTTCCGCTCCCTGTTCCAGTTCAGGACTTAGAACGTAAGGATAAGAACCCTTTACAGAATTTACCATGTTCTCAAAGAATACACACAGAATGCTAAGTCCTGATAATGGCGCCCGCACAGAAAGAAGAGGATGGCCTCAGCAACAAGAAGACGAACCTGAGACACCTGCTGTACCTGTCCAGAATCCTGAGATAGCACCTCCTGGCATAGAAGGATTCGGCTACATCGTACAAACCATGCGAGCAGCCATGAAGCCAGCGGCAAGTTTTGACGGCAAGACAGCCGTAATCAATTTCCTGGAAAAGCTAGACTCCCACTTCATGCTATATCCAGTCCACGAATTTCAGAAAGTCGCTCTTGCTACCAGCGCTTTGAAGGGCCAAGCGCTAAGTTGGTTCAAGTGCATCGGAAAGAATCTCTTGGGGGAACCAGGAAGCCCCACATACACGTATGAAAATTTCAAGAATTCTCTAGTGAAAGCATTTCCCGTGGTGCGAGATCGAGCCAGATTGGAAGCTGAACTGTTTAGCCGATACCAAGAAAGAATAGAAGATTTGTCTAATTTTATTTTGAGGAAAATTCAAGTTTTCAAGCTTTTGTATGGAAGTCGCCCGGATCCTGAAATTATTCAAGTTATACTTCCTAGGCTACTGCCCCAAGTTCAAGATTTCATCGAACTAAGAAATCCAACAACATTAGACAGATTATTTGAGCTCGCGGTACAATTTGAAAGCCGAAGAACAGCCGACAACGAACGACGACGCCAATTTGAGCGAAGAAGTCAGTGGAGTTCGCCAAGACCGCAGCAAAAGCAAAATCAAAGTTACGGGAATAAGGCGAAGCAATGGCCGAAGAAAGATGTGTCTCCTAAAGCGAGCGGCGAACGAAGGGAATTTAATAGAAGAACAAGCAAAGATTCCGAGGGCAACCAGAAGAAAAAGAATTTAAACTAAGAGGGATTTCTTCGAGGAAGGTGAAGAAGTCCGAAGCAGCGCAAAACCCTTCCAAAATCAATTTAAACACCGTGGTCGTTAAGAATTTGAGTTTGCCGAAGATTGAAGTTCTAATCAACAACATACCGGCGACAGCCCTCTTGGATACAGGAGCCCAAAGCAGCTTCGTATCGGAAAGATTCTTTAAGAAGCACTTTCGACGTTACAGAATTTTTAGTGCAAGAGACACGGATGTCATAGCGGCCCAAGGAGAAAAATGTAGCTGTTTAGGAAAAGTACCATTGTTCGTGCGTATCAACAACGAACAGGTAAGAATCCTGTTTTATATTGTGCGTAACCTGCAGACTTGTATTATTCTAGGTGTGGACTTTTTTAGTTTGGCAGAAGCAAAAATTGATTTCAAGGGGGGAGAACTAACATTAAATATGAAGCCAATTGAAGCGAAGAATGATAAGCCCCCGCAGCTGGACTTGGAACATTTACAAGCAGAGGAAAAAGAGAAAATCCAAGGTCTGGTAAGTCACTTTGCGAATTTATTTAGTGATGTACCAGGCTTTACGCAGGTGGTGAACCACGACATTGACACGGGGGACGCTCAGCCAGTTAGGCAAAAGCCATATAGATATGATAGGACAAAAGAGGAAATAATTGAACATCATATTAAAGAGATGTTAAAGAATAAAATCATCACGCCAATTTCTAGCAGTTATGCTAGCCCCGTTGTCCTGTGTAAGAAAAATAATGATTACCCGATTACGCACCCGAAGCGGTGGCGTTTTGCTATAGATTATCGCAAGTTAAATTCAGTTACAAAATATCCTGTATATCCGTTGCCGATAATTGAAGAAATTATTCGAAATATTTCGTCTACAAAATACATGACTACATTAGATCTCACGAGTGGCTATTTTCAGATTGGGGTAAAACCCGAGGACGTACACAAAACCGCGTTCATAACGAAATCTGGTACGTACGCATTTCTTAGAATGCCGTTCGGATTATCCGGCGCGCCGGCAACGTTCCAAAGATGTATGGACATCGTCTTAAGACCAGTCCTTGGTAAAAGCACTTTCATATATTTAGACGATATTATAATTACGAGTAGTACTCTAGAACAACACTTACAAGATTTAAGAAAAGTATTTTCATTGTTAAACGAAGCTGGTTTAAAGATAAATGCGTCTAAATGTAAATTTGCCGCAAAAGAGTTACGTTATTTAGGATTTAAAATTTCCCAAAAGGGAATCGAAACGGATCAGTCAAAAATAGTAGCCATTAGAAATTATCCTGTTCCTAAAACAGCGAAGAAATTATCGTCGTTTCTCGGGATGTGTTCATATTACCGGGCTTTCATTAAAGACTTTGCAAAAATAGCTGAGCCACTGCTAAAGTTGAAAAGAAAAAAAGCTAGGTTTTCGTGGTCAGCAGAAGCCAACTTGGCGTTTCAAAAATTGAAAGACGCATTGACTCAAGCTCCCGTCTTAAAATTTCCAGAAGGGGATAAGGGATTAGAGATTTCAGCGGACGCTTCAGATTTCGCGATTGGTGCAGTGCTTTCCCAAAATGGTCAGCCCGTGGCTTTTTTCAGCCGAACATTAAATGAAACCCAAAGAAACTATTCCGCAACAGAGAGAGAAACTCTCGCAGTGTTAGCATCAGTACAGAAATTTCGTGTGTTCTTTGGAAGTTCTCCAGTAACTGTATATACCGACCACGCGGCGGTCACTAGACTCTATTCTGGAAAAAATTTATCACCCAGATTAATAAGGTGGGCTCTCAAATTACAGGAATATAACCTAATAATTAAACATACGCCGGGAAAAGAAAATGTTGTGGCAGATGCTTTAAGCAGAATTAACTTAGATGAAAATGGAAGTGTAATTAAGATAGCCATGTTAACATCCAAAGTATTAGATTCTCGTGAAACAGTAATAGCCGAACTCAAAAAAGATCCGGAGTTCAAAAATATATACAATTATTTGGCCGACCCTGAGAATTTCAATCATCCGGATATTGTGCCGATAAGAAATAGGGCCGAAAATTACGAATTAATTGACGGACTGTTATTCTATACGAAAGCTACTAATGAGAATCATGAATATAGACCGGTTATCCCAGCTAGCATGAGGTTGAATGTATTAGAAGAGTTGCATGATTGTGCCATTTCGGCTCATTTAGGTATAAGAAAAACTGTTCAGAGAGTTCGCGAGGCAGTTTTCTTTCCAGAACTGCAAAAGTTTACTAGGGCGTATGTCCAGTCGTGCCCAACATGTCAATTAAATAATTATGTTAATTTCCGCCCGGCCGGGTTCCTAAATAGTATTAAATCAGAATTCCCAAATCAAATAATAGGCATCGATTTACTTGGACCTTACCCTCGAAGTAAAGTTAATAAAAGCCGATATCTTTTAGTTATAGTGGATCATTTTAGCAAATGGTTAGAGTTAATTCCGTTAAAACGCGCGTCTGCAAAAATTGTAGTAGATTCAATTCTAAATAAGTATATTTTAAAATACGGGGCGCCCCTAAAAGTTATTTCAGACAATGGTCCTCAGTTTGTTAGTAAAATGTTTGAGGAAATGTGTGCAAAACTGGGCATACGTCATCTAAAGATGGTCCCGTATCGTCCGCAGTCAAACATAGCGGAACGGGTGAATAGAAATGTAGTGAAAATAATTCGTAGTTATGTGAAAAACTATCACTCTACCTGGGATAGCCATATAAATGAATTTGCATTTGCCCTTAGGACCGCCAAACACGATACTACACAAAAAACACCCGCTGAACTCTTCTTAGGAAGAAAGATCTTGACCCCCCTAGATAAACTGTTCTTTGTACAGGAAAGGGCAGAAGAATTTAAAATGAGTGATATACAAAAGTTAATACGGGAAGCGACGGAAAATATAGAAATGGCCCAAAGAAAACAGAAATTGTACTATGACCTAAAAAGAAGAGAGGTCAAGTACAATGTGGGAGATGAAGTGTTGAAGATTAAACACAACTTGTCAAATGCCCCAGAGGAAAAGGTGGGGAAATTTTTTCCGCGTTTTGAAGGCCCGTTCACAATTGAACAAATTACGGGGGCAGTGGTTATATTAAAAAGAAATGATGGTCAAACGCTCAAAGCGAATGTGGACCAAATAAAACCGTTCTATAATCGCAGCAAAATGGCTGTATTTAAAGATTCGTTTCAGGATCCGAGGCAATCGACTAGCCAGGAAGATATACGTCAGCAAAAACAGCAGGAACCAGCTACAACGGCATCGAAATGTCAGAAGAAGAAAGCTCCCCCCCAACAAAGAAATAAGAACCAAAAAGGTGGTTTCAAAAGAAAGTCTCACGATGCAGGTGAACAAATCTACGAACGGAATTACGAGCGCACCAAGAGAAGAAAGCAGAATGGGCAAGGGAAGCCCAATGTATCCAAAAGAACTGTGGAATCATCGGACAGGTGCCTGAGAAGCAAGAAACGTCGATTGCAGCCTGAGAATCAACTTCCCGAATACAGCAGGAACCAGGACAAGCAACGAGCAAGGGCCCAGGAGAGAAGGGCCCAGTCCACCAAACGTCCAGCGGAGCAACCTCCTCTACAAAGGAAATTGCCGAGGATACAACGACGGAATTTCAAAAGAAAAAGAGACGAGCAGGCTCCGAAAGAACAACGAAAAACGAGGAAACTGAACCAGGCCACAACTTACTCAAGTTTTAAAGATTGGGCCAAGAAAAGGATGGACGATCATAATAAGATAAGTACAATTTCGTATTCAAAAGTTTAGTTAATTTTTGAGTATACTGCAAGTTGCAGGACTGATTTTACCTCAAGCGAGGTTGACTTTTACGCCAAGTGAGCGATAAGTTCTCATATGGAAAGTAAAATGTTTTGTTAAAAGAAATTGTAATTCTTAAAGATTTAAAATTACTTAATTTTGTAAATAGATTAATTCTGTAAAAGCAATGAATTGCTGAAAAGAATATGTTAACTAAATGATTTTGTACGACGCTTTGTCTAAAGACTTGTAAAATGTCTAGAATGAAAATTCGGAAAATTGAAAAACACGATTTAGTCTGTAGACTATTAATTCAATGTAATTTGATATTTCAAGAAAGTACCTTGAGAAAGGAATAGGAAGCACTTGCTGTAAGCTTAGAAATTTAACCTATATTTCTGTAAGCTTAGAAATTTAACTTCTATTTGCATTTCAGGATTGCTGTGAAATTGTTAATGTGTTATGAAATGTAACAAATAATATTATGCTAGCAATGCACGTTAAGTGCAATATTAATGTGAATGTTGTGTGCAAACTGCGAATTTGTATGCATGAAAAGTTAAAGATTCACTATTTTAGAATGCAAGTGTTAATTAGGCTCTCCACCAAATACACTTAAAGTGTTAGACATAAAGCTAGTGAGAACCTTAGGATTAGCTGGTTATAGGGCGTTTTTTTCAGGTCTCGTATGTCAAGTTCTAACTAATGTTAGTCGATTGTAGGTGGAAGAGTTGAACACCCCCGAACACATAAAAACCCGCAATGGCGGTTTGCTTTACATCCAACACCGGTGAGAGAGCATACGGGGGAAGAATTTAATTGTGCTTGAATGATAATGTGTGTGTGCAAAATTACACAGAAAAAAAAAAAAAGGATTTGTACCACTTAGAATTATTGTGTTATGTCATACTAAAGTTGTTTTCCTTCCAGATTTTGCTGGAAGGAGTAAGACTGTTTGAAGAATAAGACTTGAAAAAAAAAATGTTGAAGATTGTTGTTCCAGAAAATTTCGTCTGTATTTTACACAAACATATATTGCCTTGTAAGAGTTGGCCTAAGTTTAGAACAGTGAAATTTTCGACTATTTAGAATTGCTAGTTTTCAACATGGTCCGTTTGGACCAAAGTAGTTTAACTATCGCAATTCTGGCGGGAAGTATGTAAGGTTTTAGTTAAACTAACCAAGTTTATTTTAATTTAAATCTTTTCTATCTCCTCTCTGCTTCAACTTCCTGTCAGAAGAAGCGCGCGTTTTTAGCTTATGCTAATTTTTGAAGTTCAGCCAAGCACTATTTAAGCCAGAGGTAGAAACCTCTCGGTGTGTGAGAGCTTTGCCTCAGATCACGGTCACGCTGCTCAACGTTCGCCTGACCAGCTAGCAGTTTAAATTTATAAGCCATAGTGCTTACTACGTGATTGCATTGTAAAATAAATTAAAGTGCGGTAGTATTTAGTATACCTTGCTACGCACCCTTTTAGATAGAGGCCAACTTCCGCGAATTGCTCTGCGAAGCAAAGTTTAATTTAAGTTCTATTTTAATTTATTTAAATTTATTTGATTGTTAAGTTCGACCAAAGTGTGGTCTGTTACGTTCTGTATCTCTCCCGAATTGGGAGGTTTGTATTTAATAGTGATTGAATAAAAGAGGATTTCAAATCCCTTCACGTGCAGTTATTCTCCAGCCCAGCAGTTACACCAGAACATAGCGTACCTTCCGCTCCCTGTTCCAGTTCAGGACTTAGAACGTAAGGATAAGAACCCTTTACAGAATTTACCATGTTCTCAAAGAATACACACAGAATACTAAGTCCTGATACAGGTAGCATTGAGATATTCGTATTTTTGATTCCGGCGGCGGCAAGATCGATTTTTCAAGGTCTTCTGCTCCAAAAAATCTATTTAGTCTTTACAAAATTGTGATGAAGTATCGTATTCCTCCATGCGTGCTGCAGTGGCGTAATTGGTTGGCAGTTTCTTTAGCAAGTTTAAAATCCGTGGTTAAAATCTTGACCATGTCAAAATTGATTTCTTCATCTCCTGGCTTCATAAAAGTATGGAAAGAAAATCTTACGATGGCGCCCAAACTTAAAATGTCATGAACAACATGTCGTTTCAACTTGAATTTGGTCGACTAAGTTTTGTATGTCTTCTCATGTGTCTTATAAGTGGGACAGAATAAAAAGAATTATCTCATTTTGTCAGTTGCGTGGTTTCGTGGTTAACATTTTCAGGCAACAAACAGAAAACCACGGTTTAAACTCAGCCATGGCAAGCTGTTCGAACAATGAATTAAATATTTTTGTCAACTAAAATCTGAGTTATTAACTAAATTTACCTGTATTAATAAAAGTCTTGAGTACTTTTTCCCAGAAAAAATTGAGTTAGAAGTGAGGGCGAATAGAACTATACTTCAATCGATAAAATCTCAGTGAGATATATGTATAAACTTCCGAATCTTTTCAATACTTTCGTATAATCAATTCTGAAAATTGCTGCCGTTGTCTTGACATTAAGCTGCCATTATCTTTGATTAATCTTTCAAATTACAGAAATGATAATAAGCGATACCGAGAGTGGAAGTCCAATTGACTAATCAGTGTAAGAAGTGAAGTGCATTTATTGCTTTCAAATCCTCAGTCTTTTATGTAATTTGCTATCGGTATTCTAGCATATTATAATATAATTCGCTATCCCAATAATATAATTCGCTATCGGTGTTCTAGCTGTCGCTAGTGGCAATAATCGCAAGAAAGCAATAATCTCATTTTCTTGATAATTTTTATCTTTATTTTATTTCACTTCAGAAAAATCAATAGTTAACCTTTCTACTGTATGTTACGTTGCATTCGGGTGTCCTGTAAAATTTCCAGTTCTGAGAATTATTCCCATTGCACATAGTAAAAGATTATAAATTTAACTTTAAAATCAATCACTCACTATTTTTTTATTCTAAAATCAAAAAATAGTGAACCAATTATAACGAACTGAGTGATGTAAAAATAATATACATACATTTCAGGAGACAAAGGTGGCTGAAACAAACGGAATTTATTTGTTTCTATGTACACCATCGATTTTTATTATCATTTTAAAATACAATAAAATAAAATAAGTTCCCCAGAAACAGATCACATTGCATTGTTTAGCTTTTTTTTGTAGGAAAATGAAGCTTTGAATTTTATATCAGCTTTCAGAGAATAAATTAAAACTCAAGCATTATAGTATAAATATTCTTTAAATATTTTATATTTCCTTTCAAGGTTTTTTTTTGTGTGTGTGTGTGTGTGTGTGTGTGTGTGTTTGTGTGTGTGTTATCGTATATAAACATTATACATACACACATAGCGTAAAATAGGCCTCCTAACTCGTAGCTAATACTAAAAATAGAGTTCCTGGCATCCGTAAGCAATTATGCTTACCGTTGAACCAAAATAAAATAAAGGACTAATCTGAAGACTAAGAGAAAAAAAAGGAAAAGGAAAGAATTCACATTGTTTTCATCCGTTTTGAACCTAATGAAACAAATCTTGCGACCCGTCTTTTCATTAAAGGGAGGGAATGCGTCGGCGATGATAACACATCTCGCCCTTCGATGTGCCAAGTGGCGATGTCCGTGCTCGCTATCTGTGTCTCCTGTGTTCCACGCCGTCGGTGACGTCACACTCGGTCGGTATTCCGTACACACATTCCCATTCACAGCTCGATCAAAATGGGGCAAACCGTAGGTTTTTTAGAAAGGGTCAACACGTGGTATCGACCTCTTCTATAGTGGAGACACATTGCTGCCTGATGAAAATTTCCTTAAAATCCCAATAACCAGAATGTGGTTGACCAATTAAATTTTTCAGTTTAACAGTGATCACAGACTTTTCCTGTGCCTATTAGTTTAGTGATAATCCTTCCTTGTTTTGCTCCACAATGAGGTAGACAGAACTGGTGTTTATTTCATGTGTCTTAATTTAGTAACAAAAGGTCTTAGTTCTTTACTTCTTTGTTAAAATCCCGCTTTAAGAGATATTATTTATTTTACTTCATATCATCAGTTATCCGAAATATCCTATTGTGATTGCTTTTTTTTCCTAACGTGTTTTAATAACATTCCATTATATATTAATTATGTCTCATTTTTGAACTTGTTATACCAAACTCGCACTATCGTTCATTCTCTTGCGCTTTCCTTTTGTATTTTTTTAAATAGTTTTAGAGAGTATGTCATTGTCACCATTCATTAATGACTACTAAACTATTTTCTATTTTTGAAATGTGAATTTCTTAGCCCCTACGCCCTTACTTTTCAGCTTGGTAAGAAATTATCGCATTCACCCATGCATGCTTTCGTAGTGTAAATGGTTAACATATCCAGCTAGAAAGTCCATGCTTCCAATTCCAGTGAGAACTGAGATGATCTCTCATACTTTTTGATTTCCGAAAATTTGACAGTTTCTGTAAGGGCGCCGAAATTAAAATGTAATACACGATAATTTAATCACTATTTGGATTTATCAGATGCATATTGTTCCTCTACCTCAGTGGTTTTCAAATTTTGTCGACTCACTGAACCCTTAGAACTACAAGATTTTGGAGGGAATCCCATCCCACCCTCCGAAAAATATATTTTAAAATAGTATTTAAAGTAAATCAATAAGTTAAAGACAATTAAAGAAGTATATCATATTTTTTATTAAAAAAATATTTAATATAATGTACTCATTAGTAGCATTAACACATACTCCAGATGTCATCTACATATTTAGTGACAGACGTGTGCTTGTTTCACACAAATTTTTGAAACCTAGCATTATTTATGTTATCTTCAGTCCCATTTCATATTTTGGATTTAATTTGTTTCTACGTTTTGTGTTTACTGCCACGTACGCTTAGAATGATTTTTCACTTAAATACGTTGTTCGGAATGGTATTAAAATATGTATAACTGTGTGAGAGACTTCTAGTTATTCTGCATGCATCTATAACCCAAAATTTAAAAGCTGCTCTTGCTGAAATTTAGATTTTTAACGTCGAATTTGTTGGTGTGTCCATAAGCTGTCCTCTTTCCTTCATTGGCAGACCTTTTGATTTAACGTAGTACTAAAACTGGTATTTTATCCAGTCATACTTAGATTTTCCTTCTGGAAATATTCTCCTACAGTTTACTTCAACTAAAAATAATGCTTCGTTGTGTAATTTTTAACCCTGACGTCTAATTCAATGCATTTTCTATTAGAAAACTGTTTTATTTGGTAAAGCATTGTCCATCATTCTCTGTGCCATATGATGACTGCATGTTAAGGTTTAAAACTAATCTGTAACTAAATCTATCTTTATGTTTTTAGTTAATAAACTGCTATTTTAATACTATACTATTCTAATAAAAATACTATTCTAACAAAAAGTGCTATTCTAATAAAAAATACTATTCTAATGCTATACTATTCTAATAAAATACTGTATTAACACTATTCGTAGTAATCAACTAGTGTGAAAGCTTTATATTTTTTCCCGAATTTTTATTTTGACTCAAACCCAGGGTACCACGGAATACAGCTTGTAGACCACTATCTGAGCGAATTATCGTCTGCCACCTTTTTAGTTCAGTCTCCACTGTATAGACTCAAGTTTTTCACAGTAGGAAACATGAATCATCAAATTGCTGGGACTCGAACCACGGATCTTCTAACTGCTAGACTGGCATAATGCGTATGGGAGAATGCGGTTATTCCTTCCGTCTTTCGCTCCTTAGAAAATAGAATAATTTACTCTTCCCTAAAAATCAATACATTTTTCTAGCCTGCGAAAAGCATTCTTAGTTTTATTTTAAACTTTGGTATGTGTTTCTAGATTATACAAGTATAGATCCCAAATATGTTGTACAACTGATTATTATTTATTTAATTTATTTTTATTAGTCCAAAGGGATTTAGTCCCGAAGGACTATTACTTTCGTTTTGCGATTTTGCGTCGGAAACACAAAAACGGCGTTTCACTTTTCAAATTGTTGCCACTAAATGTTATCGCTCTGCATTAAATTTTAAAAAATGAAAAATCTGCATAAATGTATGCATGTTTCTCGCATTGTGATAAAACCTAGAGCCATCGAATTTTGAATGACGTAATCCTACTGCGAATATGGGCATCTGGAAGCCCTAATTTTGAATTTGAAATTTGCTTTATTATCGATTTTATGTTTTGTAACATTTCAACGAATTTCTGATTAACAAACTAAATGATTTCAAAGCGAGCAATGGCAACACTCTACGGAAAAAAAAAAAACATTTTTATCTCCAGCGCACGAGACTTACGGGAATTCTAAAGATATGTTCATTTTAAAATGATTTTGCGATATTGATTTTGAAGTGAATTTTATGGTTTGAGTACGTAGTACATGATATTTAATAAAAAAAGGTAGCACACGGAACGTTAAAAAAACGCGCCTTTGGACGTAATTTAAAATCTGAAATCTGACAGATTTTTTTTTATTTTTTATTTATTTATTATTATTATTATTATTATTATTATTATTCGTCCTTGTACGAAGTAAAGGAAAAGGAAGTATTGAAATCACGAAAAATTTCGGGTATCATATTTCAACGAAAATATCCATTTTGTCCGCTATTGAATGCAATTTAACGATGTTTTTGCGTGACATCTGTACGTAAGGACAGAATAAAGGACTCTTTTTCCCAAAGCGAATTATAAAACTAATTTAAAACAGATTCAGAAGAGATTTTTTTTCGTTGCGTCTATACGTACGTACGTGCGTAGGTATGTATCTCATCCGGCAAAAAGCGAGATACTCGCATATGTATATTTGCGAGATACTCATATATATATCTCGCAGAAACGAAAAGCCTCAGAACTTTGATATTTTGTATATAGGACTGCTATGCCATGTAAATGTGCACCTCCTATTTTGGTTACAATCGCCCGCACCAAAAGTATATACCCACTCTGTTACTCGGCCCATTGATATCAGTTTTTTTGTTCTTATATATTGGCAAATTGCTCATTTTTTGCTTTAAAAATGATTGAATTATGTTATTCTTATCTTCCGGTTAAGGTTTTTATGCCTTTAGTTAAGTTCCACGCAATATTTGTAGAATTATCAGCAATTAAAAAGTTGTTCAAGTGCGGCTAAGCCTAATTTTTTTTACCATAGCAGCCATATTTGTTTACATTTGAAACTTAGCTGAATAGTTGATTTGTTGCCAATCTAGAGAAATTAAGCTTCGCAGCAACAAAGATAACGTCTTCTATAAGCATTGCGAATTAAATCATGCTTAATCCATTCTGGAATTATCATTTAAGTTATTAAATTATCCCATATATTGACTCAACATAGCGTCCGGAACAAGTCAGTTTAATTCAGTTTCTGCGCTTTCAGTGTCTTTTTGCCGAGTGAGACCAAACATAAACTTTCAGTTTTGTGCACCGAAAAATCTGTCGTTTTGCCCGCTGGCCGAATTGCTTGATTTTGCGTAGAAACTCTAATTTTGATTGTAAAAATTGTTTTTTTAAATTGTTTTAACTGAATTTATGTTTTATGTCTTTCTATATTTTTCAATTTTTAATAAAGATATTTTGAGGTTTCATGTATTTTTGCCTTGTCGCGAAGTGAAAGCTGAATTAATTGAATGAGAAGTATATCTCTAATGAAATTCGAGGAAATAAGTTTAAACGAAGTACAGGAAAAAATGCGTATAATTTAATAATCCCGTGCAAGGAAGTCATGTGGTATACATCAGATTTTTTATATTAAAGTAAACACGTTAATGTGATAAATTAGTATAATACCCATTGCAAGCTTTTGCTAACTTTCAGTATTATGATGTGCAATAGAAGTCTTAAGCACTTCTGTAGAAGTAAACATGAATTCTGTGAACCATTAGAAGTCATGTATGCTCAGTAGCCGAATAGATAACGTTATGCAAAAGATAAATTCCGCCAGAATTCGACTCCCGGGTGACTCCTCCGCTAAGCCAGTTATAGCACAGAAATTCATGCTTGCATTTTTTGTAGTAATTAAAGAAAATCATATTAAGTTTTAAGAATCCCGATTATTTGAGACTCTCTAAACAGACCTCCTGTATTATTCACAAATCTGAATTGAGTTCTAAAATGTTATACGAACCTTTCAAATCTCAGAACTCTCAACTCTTTCATGTAAAAATAAGAAAGCAAGTAATATACAAAAAAAATTTAAAGTCAATTCCTGCTTAGGTCAACAAAGACAAATTTAAAAAAAAAAACTGAAATGTTTCAGATTTTAAATTACGTCCAAAGGGACGTTTATTTAACATTTTGTGTGTTACCTTTATTTGTTAAATACCATGTTCTTCGCACTTAAACCATAAAATTCAGTTCAACAGTAATATCGCAAAATAATTTTAAATTGAGCATATCTTTAGAAATTTCGGTACACGCTCTCACGCGCTGGAGATAAAAATGTTTTTCTGTACAACGTTGGTATTGCTGGCTTTGAAATCTTTGAGTTTGTTAATGAAAAATTCGTTAAAGTTTTAGAGAATATTGTTACGAATTTCACATTTATTTGGCTATTTATTTAGAACTGTAATTAAAATTCCTTTTTATTTTCACAGATTTTTCTTTTTTAAATTTAATGCAGAGCGATAACATTTAGTGGCAACAATTTGAAAAGTGATTCAACGTTTTAATGATTCAACGCAAAACGCCCAAACGAAAGTAATAGTCCTTCGGGACTAAATACAAAATAATAATAATAATAATAATAATAAATAAATAAATAAATAAATAAATCAAAACATTTTTTTCATTTTAAAAATTTTAACATCTTAAAAAACGGTATTAATATCAAGTGTCATCCACTACAAGTTTAGAAAAGTGTATTTAAACTTTAATGGATGAATAAAAAGTATTTTATTAACGACTGAAAATTTGAACAAGATATAGGCAGACTCTGAGCTAATAGTAAGAAATTTAAAAAAAGGAAAAGTCTTTTTTTTAATATTAAAATTTTAGTTAAATAGAAATTTTAAATTTGCGTTTAGTGAAAACAAGACTAAGAATTCAGTTTACAGAGACATTACCTTATTTGGAAGCAGGAGTCATGAAAAATGAGCAATGCCTTCGCCGGGAATCGAACCACGGACCTCTTGGTTACGCGCCGAACGTGCTGACCAGTACACCAAGAAGAAGAAGAACTAATTTCGCTTTCTAATAATCGAGATTTAATTTAAAAATATTCGAAAAAATCAACAACTCATTTTGGATTAACATTGGATGCGATTATCCCATGATGGCCAAATATTCTTTAAAAATATTACTGCAATTTTCTACATCATATTTGTGTGAATTCGATTTTCAGTATTAACCAACAAGAAAAACGAATAAAAGATCGAGACTGTTAATAATATGAGAGTATCGTTATAATTTTTCGACCAAATATTAATGAAATTATCAAAAACCATCAAGCTGAAATTTCTTATTAAAAGTATTCTTATTATTAACTTGCAATTAATCCCTTAATAAATGTACTACTGTTTTTGCAGTATATATTATTTTATTTTACATTCAAAATTATTATCATAAGCTATTTTACAGTGCATTATAGGTAATTAAACAACTTTTGAACTTATCTTTTTCCTTTTATCTTTTTCCTTTTATGTGGCCAAATTTTGAAATCTTTACAAAAGTGCCTCGACAAAAAGTTGAGAATCACTAGTGTAGATGAAAACATTGGAACTTTTAACAGCTTTCGATATTGCGTAGATGAAGGATAATATGGTACTTTAATTTTTGGCTGTAGACAGGGCTGGGTAGATACGGCAGGAATAAGACGTTTACAAAAGTAATTTTGGCAAATTACCATCTTTATTTGTAAGCACATCAAAATTATTTCTTTGGCAGACAAATCACTTTTCGATCAGAGTTGAATACAAATAATTTTTATATACACAGATAAAAAGCTACGACGTCATTTCAGGCAGGGAAACATAAGCGGCGCAGAGTTATTTGCATGGCACAAGTAAGGGAAAAAAGGGAAGCGTCGTGCTCGTGACTCGGTATTTATACTTCGTAGGTGCAGAAAGTATTCTACTTGAGAAAAATGAAGAAATATTGTTTATTTTAATCGGTTCATCAGAATACTAGATACTACTTTTGTTGTTGCTGATGCTTACTTGTCTGATGTAGAGTTAGCCCACGCCCACGAAATTTCTCGTAGCTAGGAGCGCAAGATTACTCCTGTCGTTGGCAACAGCGTTGAGCATCTTATAGATGACAGTGCGATTTAGCTCAATTCCGCTCCCAATTTTGATGGAGAACACCCCGGGGGCGGGTCGAAGCGTCTCCCATCCCTCTTACCTACCACAAACCTCTCGAGAGGACTTTTGGCTTGCCTCATTTTTAGAGTGTCCCTATGCCGCACGGACACTATACATTTACAAACATTCATGCCTTCTCCGGGATTCAAACCCGGGCCCTTCGGCACGGCAGTCAGCGACGCTACCTATTATACCGGTTGGGCGGCAGATACTACTTTTACGACACGAAAGGGTATTGGTGATCCAGTAAGCACTAAAATTGCAACAATCGCGTTTCTTTTTTTAAGATACGATCTATTGCAACAGTAGGTTTTTTGGATTAAGATTTGAAAGCTTCGAATGAAGAGAAAAAGCATACAGATTCGATTTCCTGATCATTTTCAAGATTCGTGCATTCGAATATCTTATCCTTAGTAACAATCATTACAATTCCATATGCATTTTGCTCTCTGCGCCATTCATATGCATTCATATGTGACAAACTGGTATGACCATTGCTTAATGAAGTAAAATTTCCTACGTCAATTAAATAAAAGGCCTCTAATATCTTGCTATTCCATAATTTTAGTTTACATTTGATAAACATAAGCTCATAAACAGTTTACAATTATGGTGAATGTGGAAAAAATGACTCACTGCATATGAGGTAAACACTGTCTAGTAATTATTCTGAATTGGCTAATTTGATCACGAATTACCCATTATTCTTGTATCTGCTCTGTTTCCCTAATCTCTAAGATCGATGACGCATTTCCTGCCAAAAACTGTGACAAAAGTTGTCAACATCAAAAAAGCAAAGGGCATCTTTAGAATAGCCGAGTTGACGCATACGTTTGTTGACTACTCTTACTGTTCTGGAAACCTTGGCGACACTAACCTACATCTATTGAGACGGTTTCCGAATTGCGGGGGACGCAGAAAAAAGACTTTATTTTCTTGTTCTTTTTTGGATGACGTCCTATTTCTGTGGAAATTCGTTCTACCGTGAGCGTAACACTTCTTTTATTTTCTATCCTCGGGTTGCGATTGTTAGAAAAGCAACCAAACACAACGCAACCTATTTCCTCGTTTAGACTGGACATTTTCTATACTAATGTATAGGTTTAAAATCTTCCGTGGAGGGATTATTTTTTTGCCATCAGCCACACGCGATTTATCATGTTTTTTCTTGGAGATCTTAATTCTCAATTAATAATAATAAAATAATTTATTTGTAATAATAATATTGTTAATAGATATAGTAAATTCTCATTAATGAAAAATTGTGGTTAATTTGTAAGGAATTTTTGCATTAGCGCCAAGTGTTTGGCATGTGCAGATAGCAACTGAAAGATAAATGGTTCGGATCATAGGTGAGGACACAATTCATTTAGCATGTTCGCTGGTTCCGAGAAACAAAACTGTGTCTGTAACTGTAACCGAATTAAAATGTGGTAGACCAGTGATTCTTAACCACTGTGCCGCTTCACTTTAGTGTGCCACCAAGTTTTAGAAATGTATATAGTAAAAATTATAATGGGTTTAATCTTAGTATACGGTATACATGAGAAGTGGGGAAATTGTTTCATCCAAGACGATTTTGGTGCTCTGGATGAGAACGCAATTCGGATCAGTTTCTCGCATATTCAGTATATAATTTAAATTGAGAAGCTCTGATTGATGCAGATGGGAGACTAGCTTAGTTATCAGACATTTTTGTTATTTTTAATAACATAAATTCATGTATGCAAGGGCTGAAAGAAAATGCATTAAACTCAACAGATAAACTGGTAGAATTCCCAAAACAAATAACTTTATAGAAGAATAAAGCTTAGGAACGCAATTTGGAAAAGTTTGAGTCAGTCCCAAAAGATTTTACTAAAACTGTTCATAAAATTGTCATTCACTATTTGACAACATTAGAGGAGAGAAATTTTTCGTTATTTCCCATATTTAGATATAACAAAATTTGATTGGGTTCGTAATCCATTTGTGATAATGAATATTTCTGTATTTGAATTAACTTTGAATGAAGAAGAAGAACTAATTTCGCTTTCTAATAATCGAGATTTAATTTTAAAATATTCGGAAGAATCAATTAATTCATTTTGGATTCACATTAGATGCGATTATCCCATGATGTCCAACAAATCTTTAAAAATATTATTACAATTTTCTACATCTTATTTGTGTGAATTCAGAATTTCAGTATTAACCAACATAAAAACGAATAAGATATCGAAACTGTTAAATGTAGAAAAGGATATGAGAGTAGCATTGTCATTCTTACAACCAAATATAAATGAAATTATCAAAAAACATCAAGTTCAAATTTCTCATTAAAAGTATTCTTATTATTAACTTGTAATTAATCCCTTAATAAACGTACTGTTGTTTTTGTAGTACATATTATTTTATTTTACATTCAAAATTATTATCATAAACTATTTCACACAGTGTATTATAGGTAAATAAACAACTTTTAAAATCTTTTTCTTTGTGTGCCGCCAAATTTTGAAACCGTTAAAAGTGAGCCGCAGCCGAAAAAAAAAATTTTTTTTGAGAATCACTGTGGTAGATGTTCGCGCCTTTTCCCAATCGACTTTTAAGTTAGTGAAAGTGTAAGGAATTTTTACATTCCCCTGTACGTGCTGTTGCGGTATACGTGTGATTACCGTGTCCAACTAGTAACTGGAGGCTCTGCGGCTCGAATCTCGGCCAGAGGACAGTTGAATTTTCTGTTTTCTGGCTTGAAACGCTAAATGACTCTACAACGGTCTGCGAACTAAAATATAGTGGAAGATAACTCTTTCTTGTCTAGATTTTGTCTACTGGATCTTGCTGTATTCCTCAGTCAACCTTTAGTGGGAGAAAGTATAAGGAGTTATCGCATCCCTCCCGTGCGTGCTGTCCTACTATAATTCCATCTAGCAGTTGGAAGAAGTGTAGTTCGATTCCTGGCCCCAAGCACAACTGATTTTTGCTTTTCCCGGCTAAAAAAATGAATTTCTGTATAAATTTGAAAAGAATTTGTCCAGAATTTCTCATTTAAGACTAAATTCAAAGAAATGTCATTAACCGAATGACTTTCTTTAGATTTTCTGTATATTTGGGATAATTCAGAAAAGCACATATAATTTCTTTGTGTTGCCTAAAGCAGAATTATCAATTGATCTTCGTCATTAACCATCCTAGGATACGTGAGCCAAAAAGCAGAATTATTTTGCGCAATTCAGCTGACCTGTTTCAGGAATAGCAGTTGAGTATAAATTAAAATGCAATGCATTTGTCTGTTTTACTTGAAAATCCACATTTCATCTTATTGGGTAAAGAATTGAATTGTTTGTTCAAGCTGAGAATTTTATTAAAATGTCTAAGATTTCATTACTTCTAAATAAGTAAATACTGATCAGTTCTTTTTTCTTTAAAAACATGTATTTATACAGGTCAATGGTCTTCAAAACTCCTTGATAGGACTTCAAAACCCCTTGATCCTTCCAGAACTCTGACGATACGTGCAACGCCTTGGAAGTTTCTACGAATCAAAATTAAATTCTAAATCTACGTCTGTATCGACCACAAAACTGAACATCTGAATTAGTTAATTAAATAATAACTTTTATTTATATTATTACTGTCATCCAGATTAGTACGAAATAAATCGCTTTTCATAAGTATATCTGTAATGAAATTCAACTAATGTAGATAGTTTCAGCTACGTTTGTGCTTTCCGTTACACCACGAAGGCATGCTAGAAGGAAGGAGAAAATACCTTATCACAAAATAAAAACATATTTCCGAATGTTTCATTTCTCCACCTCCTCAAATACATACACACATTCACATAATATGTAAATCACCTTGTCGATTTTCCATAACATTTTCATTCGTACGAACTCCTAATCATTCGAATAATTTTAATAAACACCATTCGAACAGAGATCTCACACTATTTTGTTCAGTTTTAAAATATGTATCTGAACTCCGACTGACCTTTAAAATATGCGAATATTAAGTGAAATAACCGATGTCTGTATTTTCTAAAAATACTGTAATATTTGTATTATAAATATGTAAGGTTTATCCTTAGTTTATAACAGTTCTTTTTAAGCTCCTTTCCTATTTATCCTAATTTCAGCTTACAAATTCATTACCAGAATGTGATTTTAGAATCGCGTTAAATAAAAATGAGTGATAGATAGTATTTAAGTCGAAGTTACACTGACTTCGGGCTAGAGAATCAGAGTTTCTGCGCGCCTTTACCTTTTGGCTACGTCTCTCTAATCTGCTATTACACTCGACGCGTATTCGAGAGGTCCGAGGTTCGAGTACCGGCAAGGACATTGTTCATTTCTTATCTCTCCTGCTTTCATCAAAAATAACCGAATAAATCTACAGTGTCGCCCGAACTAACAAAGGTGGTAGATGATGACTCTCCACCACCAGGATTTGGCGACTGGGTCGCCTAATCCCCAGTCGCCCTTTAAGGGGGAGTATATAAGGTATTTCTCCCACTTTCTTATCATGTCTTTGTGATTATCACGTTCAGCGCGTATTCGAAAGGTCCGTGGTTCGAGTTCCGACGAGGGTATTGCTCATTTTTCATCTCGCCTGCTTCAAAATACCTAATGTCTCAACAAATATATATAGTTAACAATTTAATACTTGCTTTTCGTTTAATTTAAGCTGTTAGATGGTAAACGGTAGCGAACTTCTCTGCTTCCGTATTAGCTTACTCATAATTTATTGTTTTATTCTATTAAATTATAGAAAGAACGCCATAAAAACGCAAAATAATAAGAAGAATTATGATAGTGAAAATGCAAGATAACTACAAATTTCCGAATTGAAATTTTCCTGTGCATGAATTTCGCTTTAGAAGATACAAAATTCGTGAGAAATTATGACTCGAGTTTAACGAAATGTCCACTAAAAGATGCAATAAAATCCCCCGTTTGGTATATTATCCATTAAATGTTCTAAAATAAAAAAGCAGAATTGAACTAAATAAATTAACAAGAGGTTAATGGCGTCATAAATGAAAAACGCGGTAGGCCAACAGTACAGGTCAACAGTAGAAGCTTCTACAGCTGATGGAAGAATTTAGGAACAAAGCTATGGAATTAAGCAACTAAACAAAGGAAGTTTCTAGAATCTATTAACACAATAACAGCCCACAGTGATAAGAAAATAAATAACTAAAGCTATCTTTTCTAAAAAAAAAAGAAGAAAAAGAAAGTGGAAAAAAGAAAAGTGGAAATGAATTGCAATGCAAATTATTTCATCACCAAAGGGAAAAATATGCATAGTTAACTTTGAAAAGAGAAAACTTGAAACAAATCTACTTCGTAACGAAAAATTCTCTGAACAATTTCGAAAGAAGAAAATTTAAAATCATGTTTGATTCTAACAAAGATACAATGGATGACTTTTGAGTTTTTCTTCTCAAAATATGAATTTCAATGTTGCTTAAAACGTAATTCGCCAATATTAATAAATATACATACATCTGCAAACTTTTGGGTTTAAGTTCGCATAAAATTTTAAAACTGAAGGAAATAACATACTTTCTTCGTAGCTTTCAAAGTACAGTTCTTTAAATCGCATGGCAGGTCCATACGGCTCCTTGATTTCTTTGTAGAGTTCATCAGTAGGAATACGGATTTAGTTTGATTAAGTATTCCTAGATCTCTTTAGTGCAATTTAAATAATAGCCTCTAAAGTGATGCTTCACTTTAGGGAAAAGAAAATAACCTGCAAATGCCAAATAGGAGAAATAAAGGGAATTTAGTAGAGGTGGCTGAGAATTACGATACCTTTCCCTTGCTAAACACTATATTTTAACTACTTATAGACTACTTATCTATTACTTATAGACAAGAATGGATTTTAATGACTGCGCATCGTCGCGCAGCGAAAAACCGTTATTCATTAGAACATTTGTAAACCTAACGTGCTGAATCCTCTTTAGAACTCTGTTAATTACGTATTTTGTAAAATATGAGGTTCGCGATTTGTCCCTCAGGAGAAATACTTTACGAATTAACCCTTTCCAATCAAAAACGATCACCTTCATGTCTCTACTCGAGATTGCTGAAAGAAACGAAATTTCCGTAGCTGCGTGCAACTTCTTTAAGCCAAGTACACTCGTGTGCAAAATTAAGAGGATTTGTAGAGTAAGTCTGTTTTTATGAAGCATGTTGAACCAAAGGTACAAATAATGCTGCCAAAGAATTATGCAGATATTCAGAGTCGAATACGTAGCGTTATGTGCGTGTCTAAGTGTACACGTGCATATATAAGCCTGCACATGCGTATCTGCGAAGCTGTGGTTGTGGAGGAGAAATAAGCGAACGAGAGATTTTAGACGATATATGAGCTCGTATACCTTCACGATATTCACCGAGTTTCTCGCAAAAATTGGGAACATTTTATAAGGTATCAGGTCAAATGAGTAGCTACGAACGTATAGATGACGGGAATAAGATGGAGAATTGTCGGTAGATTGGAGCCAAGCCAGTCACAAGCGCAAGTGGCTATAAAGCTCAATGTAATGCCCATTGTCATCTGAAATTTGTGGAAGCAGTTTCAGGCCATTGGATCCGTATCGAGAAAAACCTGGAAAAGGCCTACCAAGATGCACAACAACGAAGGAGAATCGTTATTTGACACTTTTAGCGCGACGACACGAGACTGCTACAGCTTCAAGGCTCTCACGTGAGCTGTATGCTCCCTCCGAATCTCGAGTTTAACGATCTACAGATGCCTGAAAGCAACATAGATAGCGGTGCCTGCCAGAAGACCTGCTTTTTGCTTCCCGCTCATTGAAGCACATAAGAAAAGCGCGTTTAGCATGATACCGACAACATGCGGCTTGGAACAGACTCCAGCACCGTGTTTATACAGATGAGTATCTGGAGAGAGCCTGAAATACGATACCTTTCTTTTCTCATCAAGGAAAAGGATTATTACGGTCATGGAGGGGCGCACTGTCTAGCAAGACAAAGGTTTCCTGACTGCTATCATGTATGGAGTGGAAACACGTTTGTCAGACTTAAACGACTCTCATCGGTAAAGAAGACGTGACTCCATTGATAAGGTGTCCATTACACTACTGTAAACGGTGCCGTCGATGGGCTGCTGTGAAAGGCATGTAGCGGTCGGGACGGCGAGCGAACAAGCCGCCTTTATAAAGTCGCCTGGCCACAGTAACCCATGACAGCTGTATTCTGCTTACCGTGCGCAATGACTGAGCAATGTTGCCCGTTGTCTGGTTTTAATTTCTTTCCACCCTCAGGGTGATATATCGCTCATCAGTCTCCATTGTTTTCCTTGTCCAACCAGCACCAACCTCTCTGAGAGCTGTACCTGTCGTTTGAAAGGCTTTCCAAGTTCTTGAAACAGCAATTGTATCGTTTCCAAACTCTTGCGAGACGGATGTCAAACTACGCTTGTCAGTCATTCAACCACGTGTAAAAACCTCCTGATGTTTTCTTATAGCCATTCTGTCTGACGTACAATCTCACTTTCACTTACAGAAGAATGCCTGTAAGTGCGCCTTCCCTTCTTCTTTTTCAGTTGCCTTGTAATCTACGCACTGATTACTCGCGTTTTGCGTGCCCTTACATATCCTCTGACGTCATTGTATTGATATTTACTTACGCATCACTTTTTTACTGCCTTTTCATTGCACTGATCGTAAAAATCTCTTTTCTATAATTTAATGGTTGTATATTGGAAAAGAAATATGTTGCTTAATATCCGCACACTAGTGTATAAAATCGATGACAAACCTTTCATCATAGAGACAAGTACTACGGTACGATAAATAAAAGCGTATAAAATGGCTTTAAGTGTCTAATCCTATTTCTATGAATGAAAGGTGTTCAAATGGTAGAGCGCAGAATTTTTTTTTGATGGAGCTGAGTAAATTTTGTTTTTTGAACGTTTCTGCAAACTGCATGTTACTTCAGATCAAACTTCTGATTCCACTACCATAAAGAAAAATAAGAGAACACTCGCTTTTATTCGAAACCGAAATATTTCCTGATTAGAAATATTTAGATTATATTAATGCACTCGAAGGGGCAGTGCTGCCTCAGTGAAAGAGTTTAAAGGGGACTGGCTCGTTCGGGTAAAATAAGAACAATTCCCACGGAGCCAGTCCGTTCGCTGGATTTTAATCCGGGTCGAAATATTAGTGCGCAGCTGTTTTAGTGCTTTGCCGCTGGTTGAACAAAAGTTTCAGAAGGATTTTTGAAGGCCTGTTTGAACAAGGTAAAATATTACACTGGTATGCAAAACTTAAGCAACAGAGGGTTTTTTGCCATAGCTCCACGAGAAATCAATGCAGAAATGAAGGAGAGTATTATGTACGTAAAGGATGACGAAAGCATCGCAGCTGAAAAAGGAATACAATACATACGGTATGGAATCAAACAAAAACAATCTTTATTGAACGCATAGTATCGTGACTCATGATTGTCTAACAAGAGGAAGAACAACAAGCAGATATTCCTTAATATGGGATATGCCCTCCCCTCACTGCAATGGTTGCTTCACACCATCTCCGCATACTCAGAACCAGCTGGTGCAACATTTCTTGCGGTAGGAGTGCCCATTCCTCAATCAGCATCTGTTTGAGTTGTTGGGTGTTCTTCGGAGGATGTAAGCGTGCTGCAATGCGTCTCCTCAAAGCATCCCACACATGTTCGATGGGATTTAAATCTGGGGAGTACGCTGGCCAATCCATTCCAGTGATATTTTCACTTTCCAGTAGCTCCTCATCAGCAAGAGTCAGATGTGGTCGTGCATTGTCATCCATAAAAATCAAGTCTGGGCCTATGGCACCTCGGAACAGACGCACATGGTGAAAGAGTACCTCCTCACAATAGCGATCCCCGGTTACAGACCCTCTGTCGAAAACTTGGAGCTCAGTTCGCCCGTTCAGCATAATGCCTCCCCAGACAAGAACTCCAGGACCACCGTTACGGTGTCTTTCCTTGATGTTACTGGGATAAAACCGGGTTCCGACCTCTCTCCAAATCAAAACGCGTTGAGAATCGCTTCTGGTACTGAACCGACTCTCATCCGTAATGAGGACACGACTCCATAGATCAGTTGTCCAGTTGTCCAGCTACACTGGTGACAGTACGCCCCTCCTCCAGCTTTCCGATCATTCTTCCACGTGTGAAGTGGTGAAGGTGATTTCTTCTAGCCAAATTTCACGAACTGATTCACTGGCACTTGCAGCGAATATGTTGAATTGCGTCTCCGTCCTTCCTTTTATTCTACTGTTGAGCTGCACGCGCCGATATCGCGTGTTTTGTGTACGCTCACGTCGCCTCTGACGTTTCGTTCCTGATATTTGCATACGTATGACGTTTTTACTGACTTACGTGTTCATTGTACTGATCTCCAGACCTCCTTTTCTGCAATTTATTGGCTATCTGTTAAATTTTTACATTGTTGCTTAAGTTTTGCACACCAGTGTAATTCAAAGTAATGTTGAAGTTCACTGAATTTTTCAAAGCAGTTTCAAGGATTATGTAATTTTGCGCAGATTCGAGAGTACTCTGCATTTAAGAAGCCTCAGTTTTTAGCTCGAGAGGAGAAGCAGTTAATTCTTCAAATAGTCAAACACTTTGGTGGTTTTAAGTAGAAACTGAATCTATTTGAACTAATAGTGTAATACCGATACTATATAAAATAGAATACTAATACTATATAAAATAGAATACTAATTAATTTTAACTACTTATAGACTACTTATGTATTACTTATAGACAAGAATGGATTTTAATGACTGCGCATCGTCGCGCAGCGAAAAACCGTTATTCATTAGAACATTTGTAAACCTAACGTGCTGAATCCTCTTTAGAACTCTGTTAATTACGTATTTTGTAAAATATGAGGTTCGCGATTTGTCCCTCAGGAGAAATACTTTACGAATTAACCCTTTCCAATCAAAAACGATCACCTTCATGTCTCTACTCGAGATTGCTGAAAGAAACGAAATTTCCGTAGCTGCGTGCAACTTCTTTAAGCCAAGTACACTCGTGTGCAAAATTAAGAGGATTTGTAGAGTAAGTCTGTTTTTATGAAGCATGTTGAACCAAAGGTACAAATAATGCTGCCAAAGAATTATGCAGATATTCAGAGTCGAATACGTAGCGTTATGTGCGTGTCTAAGTGTACACGTGCATATATAAGCCTGCACATGCGTATCTGCGAAGCTGTGGTTGTGGAGGAGAAATAAGCGAACGAGAGATTTTAGACGATATATGAGCTCGTATACCTTCACGATATTCACCGAGTTTCTCGCAAAAATTGGGAACATTTTATAAGGTATCAGGTCAAATGAGTAGCTACGAACGTATAGATGACGGGAATAAGATGGAGAATTGTCGGTAGATTGGAGCCAAGCCAGTCACAAGCGCAAGTGGCTATAAAGCTCAATGTAATGCCCATTGTCATCTGAAATTTGTGGAAGCAGTTTCAGGCCATTGGATCCGTATCGAGAAAAACCTGGAAAAGGCCTACCAAGATGCACAACAACGAAGGAGAATCGTTATTTGACACTTTTAGCGCGACGACACGAGACTGCTACAGCTTCAAGGCTCTCACGTGAGCTGTATGCTCCCTCCGAATCTCGAGTTTAACGATCTACAGATGCCTGAAAGCAACATAGATAGCGGTGCCTGCCAGAAGACCTGCTTTTTGCTTCCCGCTCATTGAAGCACATAAGAAAAGCGCGTTTAGCATGATACCGACAACATGCGGCTTGGAACAGACTCCAGCACCGTGTTTATACAGATGAGTATCTGGAGAGAGCCTGAAATACGATACCTTTCTTTTCTCATCAAGGAAAAGGATTATTACGGTCATGGAGGGGCGCACTGTCTAGCAAGACAAAGGTTTCCTGACTGCTATCATGTATGGAGTGGAGATCTTAGAGCTTTACATTTGACTTTTGAGGAGCGTAGTTGGTCCTGGGTTCCTGTTAATGGACGACAACGCTCGTCCACATAGGACTCAGCTGGTCAGCGTCTCCTCGAAAGATACTAGTGAGGATTTTCGCCGCATGGATTGCCCATTCAGATCTCCTGACCTTAACCCTATACAGTCATGTCTGAGACAATCTTGGGAGGATAATTTATCTCGCCAATTTCCCTCCGAGAACCATCCCGAAGTTGAAAACTGCCTTGCTGCAGGAGTGGTATCGGCTTCCTCTGGGTCTCCTCAACTACTTTCTGTCCAGTATGCTGTCACTCTGCGCTACCTGACTGGCTATGAGAGGAAATCATAACTCATACTAGGCATCACATTGTGGGTTTTGGACATCCCTGTACTACCAGCTTTACTGATAATTGTGCGTACATAAAACGGTACATCTCTTCTCTGTTATAAATATATATTCATACCAAATTTCATTAAAATATCTTCATTAGATTTTGAGAAATTTGGCATAATGTGTAATTTCTTTTAATTTTTAAAACAAGTGTAGATGACTGCCATTTTGTGGCAGGATCATAAACAAAGCCTCAAACTCCAGTCACAATTTATTTGAAATATTTTGCTTTTTTCACCCTTTACAGCAAAACTTAATTCCTATTATTTTCTCAGCTTTCGAATCCATAGTAGCGTATTCCAGCGGATCAAGCCAGCGGCCAAACTTGAGATTTCTGAAACCGGGCTTCCTCTGGCCTTTTCCATCTTAAGCAGTGATTGGAATTTTATCCTAGGATCATCAGGCGAACTACCCGGCTTCTTCTAAGTCGCAATTTTCAGAAAATCAAAATTAATGTCTGCAATTTGGATCAAACCGCTTGCTCAGCTTTCGAATGCCTGATGATAGACGTTAAATTGATCAAACCAAACGATAAACTGCGTAGAAAATTCTATCCATAAATAGCTGTTATTTTAGAAAAGGTGTCATGTTAATAAATGCTGCCGAATATACTGACATTGTTCTAATTAAATAGTCTGGAAACCTGTCGATGCACTTTGTGTATAATATGACACACTAGCAAGAAATACATTAAATTTCCTTCGAATTCTGTGAGCAATAAAAATTTCAGGCATTGAAATATTTACATAATTAGTAAATGGAAAAACAGGATGAAAATTAATGTAGTGCAATTTTGTAACTTACAGAAACAAAGCGATAAAAAATAAATTGTTACGATTGCTTCGAATGGAAGATTATTTCTTTTTATTGCAAGTTGAAATTTTTCAATCGCTTGATCAATGGTATGAGGCGAGAAACTTCTATTAACAGAAACCTCTTTTAAATAACTTGACAAAGGGAAGATGCAGTAACCCTTGAAAGAACAGGAAACAAAAGGATAAAATGAAGCCATTTTTTGTTTAATGGAATGACAGGATTTAGAAAGAGAGGCAACTTGTTTTCTATGTACCATATTATGAAACTAGAGTCATTCGCTGTAATTAATTTAACAAGGAGAGAGAAAAAAATAGATGATTCGAGTTCAGAAATGAACTGATGTACAAAATCAGTTCCTAACAGATGAGCATTTAATCCTCTGTATTAGCAAATGGGTACCACTGCAAAGGGCCATCGATAATGAACTGGAATAATTTTTAATTAGGTATACAGTACAGTAGAAATGGTAGGACATCAAGACATTCAACATTGATCGTACAGGTATAGTCCCGCTACACTAATTATGCAGTTCTTCCCGAATTTTGAGGTAGAACTTTCCGGACGGGGTCCAACAGTCTCTCATCCGTCTTCTCCTACCATTTACCTCCCGAGAGGACTTTCGGCATGCATATTATGCACTTACAAATGTCTGTTCCCTGTTCGGGATTAGAATCCGGACCCATGTACTCGGAAATCAGCATTACTAACCACTGTACCGGCTGGAAAGAAAAAATAAGTCTTTTAAACAATTTAGATTTTAAATAATCCTTATCAATACTAGGGGCTAAAAGAATTCTCCAAGAGCAATCCCGCTATTGGATAATGATTATTATTCTGTAAAGAAAGCGTTGTGTATCTAGTATTATGATAATAAGCTTAGTAAAAAATCGATTCTTCAGTATCAACGCATTAAAAATAGAAGTTATTGCTTGTGATTTTAAGATGTTGCAAAGCATACCGCACCGAAGTATTTGTGATTATCTTCCTTTTCACTATAGACTAAATGGGTGAATATTAATCTAAGTAGCTAGATATTTATATCCTAGCTGTTAAAATTATTATAATAAGAATTAGGTATACAGACTGATGTGATAGCAAGTCAACGGAGCTAAACTTACTTACTCTTTGGTGGTTCTACAACTTACAACTTTCTTTTAATGGTTCTAGTACCCGACTTCGCATACTTAGTTAGATCTCCGGAGCCTTTTCTTACTATAAAAGGTCCACGTAGTTTCTAACAAAAAGATTTCAGTGTTTTTCGGACTGGACGTAAATCCAGTCATCACTCAGCTTCTTCTTGTGATTGGACGTGTTAAGTATCAGCAATTCCGTGATTGAAGCTGCTTCGTCGCTGACTTAAATGAAAAAGAGAACAAGGAATTGGGATTGTCTCTAGGTTGGAATAGTACTTATTCACCTGATAATACCTAAGAGCAGTCTGTATGTTTACGTATTGGGCAAGAGTTGATATTAGATTATGAAATTTTAAAACATATTGTTATATTATCAGCGTTTGTATTACTAAATTGCCATTTTCGTTTGAATAGTTTTTAAATAAGATTCTGAATAAATCTTTAACTGTAAATTCAAACTACCCTCGAGCAGAAAATTTCTCGTAAACAGTAATGCAAAAGTTCCAAATTAAGACCCTTTTTTTGTAAGGCTTCCTTCGTACGTATTGGCTTAATGTAAACAGTTACAACATTTAGCTAACATTAAAAGCACCATGGTTCAAATCCCGAGAAGAACACAATTTGTTTTTCACATTTTCTGCTCCTGAAAAACCTGATGATCTACACTATATAATGCTGCCCAAACTAAAATGGGTGAACGGCAAGTCTTCATCAACTGGATTTGAGTGACTAAGCTCATCCCAGTCACCCTCTAAGAGAATATAAGAAGGTATCTATATTCCCCTATGTACGACATTATGCTGTAAGCGATTATGATATTAACAGCTGGAAGCTAGCAGTTGGAAGATTCGTGATTTGAATCCCGATGAGGCTGCTGTTAATTTTTCACATTTTTTCTCCTAAAAATATAATAATAGTATATGCAGGTACAAGAGGGTGGAACACCAGAATTTCAACGTAGGTTGTTCAGGAGTGTCGTCCACTAATCGTGTAGTACCGCCCAAATTTTGAGGGAGAGCATCCGTGGAACAGTCCGAGGGGCGGATCTCTTCCCTTACCACTAACCGCCCGATAGGATTTCAGATCGCAATGTCTTTTGAATGTCCCCTTTCCCCAATCTGGAATAAAATGTGGCGGACAGTAGATAGCATGCCTAGCTAATATTGTAAAATCCGTGGGCCGAATCCCAGCGACGGCGCACATGATTTTCATATTTCTTGCTCCGGAAATCCTAATAGTCTTAACAAATGAGCACATCTAAATCACAATAAACTCATATCATTTTTATGTAGCTAATTAATTTTATTTTAGAATTCTTAATTAACTTTATTTTTTATTTTAGAATTAATTTTATTTTAGAAACATTGACAAAGGTTTACTTTTCCCAGTAAATTATATAAAACCTTTGCGCCATACATTTGAGTTAAAAGCAATTTTGACATCAGTAAAAGTTATTTAATATTATTTCACAGCATTAATGAAATCTATTTGTTATTTGCATGAAACATAAACGTATTGTTATGAATTTTGTACATACACAAATGATTTTAGTGCAATTATATGTGAAACTGTTATATTTTTCTGTGTAATGTAATATGAGAAGTACTAGACATTTCTCGGCGGCCGGGTGAAAATTGCATAAGGTCGGACAGATCATCTGCTCTCAGCTGTGAGTTGTTACTTCAACGTGAGTGCGGACTACTCAGATATCTCTGGGTTAGCTTCGCTCTTTAGATGCGCCGCTTTGCAGTGCCTTACGTTTAACGTTCTCAGTAGTTTGCAGCGTAACTACTGATTGTACTCTGTGATACTGTGAAGAGTTGTACAACTGTAGAAAGTTCCGGAACTGTGAACTTAACAAATGAGCTGAACTTTGAAAATAAATTTTACCAAGCTAGTATTGGTTCTGTGTGTATTCTGTCTTTACGAACCCGTACGCACGCCACAGTACCATAAAAAAGCCCTTGTTAAGTTTGTAGAGTCAATAGGTCATACTAATGTCAGAAAACTGATGTCAGAAAAAAAAAGAAAAGTCGAAAAAAAGAAATTCGCACTGCCCTCGCAGAATTCGAACTTCGGACCTCCCGAATACGCGTCGAGCGCGCTTCCAGTTACAGCACGGAGGTATGCGGAGAAGAGCGGGGAAATACCCTATATAAGGTGACCCAGTCCTCTAATCCTGGTGGTGATGAATTATCTTCCACCACTTTTTAGTTCGGGCAACACTTGTAGAGTCATCACGTTGCATCGATATCACGAAACTGAAGAAATCTGCACTGCTGTCGCCAGGATCTGAACACCAAGCGCGCAATCAGTTACAGCACGAAATGTGGCTTAAGTTCCGTCCAGCGTGGTTCAAGTTACACCACAAAGGCATGCGTGAAGGAGGGGGAAAATATTTTATAAGTTTATCGTATTCCCTCGGTGAACTAACGTTCAGTTGTAATGGACTCCATAGGAATTGTGTCTTTTTTCGAACGTTGAAAGTAGCGTTGTACAAGTTCGTAGAAAATAGTCATTCAGTGAGCAATTGAAGCGTGAAGAGATAGCAATTTTGACATATTCAGAAGTAATAGCAGAGTTCATAACAATTATTAAGTTGAAGAGAAGTCCTGAAAAAGCTGAAGAAGCGGTGAAGACCCGTAGTTTGTTCAAGAGTCAAGGAGTAACCAGGAGCTTGCAAGTCTGCTATTGGCTGCGGAGGAAGAGTCCTATTGGGTAAGGTGAGATCTGCAGTGTGCTAGGTGGATGGGCTAAGCTCTTTTCAGTTCCATACTAATTTAGGGGCATGGCCAAATGCATGAGGGGGGTTGGCGAAGATGAAAAAATTAAATTAAGACTGCTATCAGATTAATTAATGAACAGGAAGGATTAAATTTGTGCTAAGCCATACATTTTCATATATATTTACATGCATAGATTCATGCAAAACATGATGTTCTGGAAGGATGAAGTTTACAACAAAAACTGGAAGTTTCCTAAAATTCATAAACGCAACAAAACTGAAACACATTTGTCTAGTTTGGAAATTTCAGTTGTATACCTTCTTCAGCTGTTAACAAGCGAAAAGTCAGAAATGAAATATAGAAAACATGCAAAGAAAAATTTCGATACATGCTTTGAAAGAGAAATTTTTTAAGAATTCCACTGGGCGTAACGTCAATAAAAGAATTTTTCAGCTTGAAATAGATAAAAAAAAACTATTTAAGCTCAAGTCAAGAAACGTTAAATTTTCTTGTATTTTTGTCAATATAAAATCATACAGCTAAAACATTACGGTAAGATATCATCTTTGATGACTTCACCATACGATATTCACGTAGTGATTTCATTTGTTATAGGTTGAAAATGTTAAAAGCAGTGCATATTTAATTAATTAAATAGAAAAGTACAATTTGATTTTCAGCTATTAATTGTTTTAATTTATGTGAGACGCCAACAATTTGATCGCCTAAGGCGCCCAAAATTCTGCAGCCGGTCTTGTTTGTTTGTGTTGGATCTAATAAATGAGTTATTGAAATAGCATATTGATAATTCAACAATTCCTTCCCTCTTTGTGTTGTAAATATTTATACAATTTACAAGCAAACAGGGAACGAAAATATTAAAAATGATGTAGATATCTTAAAAGTTCTTTCATTTCTACTTTACAATAAAAATTTAAATTAAAACAAATATTTTCCACCCTATCCGTCAAACTGATGGACGTAGTAAAATTATACACGTATTTAACACTAATAGTCGTAAAGAGCTTTCATAAATTATAGCTGAGTACTGCTGAGACAGTTAAAAAGAAAAGTAGCAGTTTAAAAAAATACTGCTTTTTTTAACACTGTCAGCCAAGAATAAGCACGTATTTTAAATGTTACCTACGCTTCTCCTTATCGAATTCAGGGAAAACTACTTTTAAATTGCTTCCTTCTTTTAGTTTCGCTGCGAAACTTTTGCGCCAATTTAAAACGCACTTACGAAATAAACAAGTAAAAATACAGTTTTTATTTATGTCTCTAGCGATTCACACCGCTGGCATTTTATCGTGTAGAGCCCATAACGATGTTTTCTGTCAAACTTAACCTAGAAAAACTGGAAATTCATATGTATATATATCTTTCTTGGAACAAATGAAGTTAGAAAATACATTTCTGTTTCAGTAATTCTGCCATATATTAAGTAGTGAATGTCTCAAAATGTGTTTTGTTCTTTTAAATCTTTGAGAAAAAGAGAGAGAACACATAAAGATCTCACAATGAAAGTGTCTTTCACAAATAATTCATAAGAAGAAAAGTGACATACGTTATTTGTTGTAATGGATGTAATGGAGTTTCATTCCAAGTTAAATTGCTTTTAAATTGCTTTTACAATCCAATTTCATTACTATTTCAATTTAAATTATAAAAATTACTTATGTGCACAAGTTTACACTGTAGATAACCTTAATCTGAATACTCAGTAATCAATCGTACTAGACCGAAAACCGAATTTCCTGTCCTACTTTTTAATCCTCTAACACAAGCTGATAACAACAAACGTATGAAAGTAACTAAAATATTTATTGGTACGTCAAACTTGAAGTTACAAGTAAAAGGATAATAAAACTCTGCTTCCGCTGCGAGCGGCAAAGATGGCATTTAATTAAAATAAAACAGTACTTACGGAAAATAAACATTTTAAATAAATTAACCTGTCATAAACCTATTCTTTGTATGCACTCATTTATTTTAGAATAAATTGCTGATTGTTTAGAATATTCGAGATAGGTGCTGTTTAATATTTATCGTTTGTAAAATTACAGTTTCTTTGCAATAAAATTTCATATTTTATTATCAAATTTCTCTACTTCTTATATAAATAAACAATGCAGTGATCTATGCTGTATTAACGGAGATATGATTAATAACAACATTCACATTATATATCACCATGCACCTATTTTACACATTCGTATTTTTATTATTTTTAATTTTTAATATAAATACCATGTACACTTTGTTTTAAAATTATTACCTGTAATATTACGTTTTAGCTACCTGTAAATTTGTAGCATCTTTATTAATCTATATATTCTGTTCATAAATGGTTTTCAGATGCTTGAAAGTTTCTTAATCTACTATATATATAGGCATCTAAGCGTAATTGCAGGTTAAAGGAGAAAACATCTCAGCAAAAGTCGACGAAAACAACGCAAGTCGAAAACGTCGTCGTACAAAACATCGTGGGAGAAAACATTGCACTTTTAAATCTTCGTAGCACAAAACATTGTCGTCGAAAATAGAGCTATTTAAAAGACTTCGCAGTTTAAAAACATCGTCGTCAAAAATATCGTGGTAAAGAATAAAGCATCTACAAATCATGGCATGTCGATAACGTCCAGGCCTTAAAAGTGGTAAATGTATATTTAAATAATGATTTGTAAGCGCAAGAAGAAACGATGATTATTTTTGTTTTTATATTTTTGAACTACATAATAAATTTTCGCTGAAAAATCAAGAAGGAAACTAAAGCATTCAAAAGCTGAAAATGAGTAGAAAACTAATGCTACTTATATCAGTTGACAGAATTTGATAATTTGATGATTAGGTAACCATATGCAGTTATTCATCTTCCTTTTTCCAATCTTTTTTTAGGCTATATTTTGCATGAAAAATTACCAATAAAAGTTAACAGGATAATTTCAACCGCTTTGTTTTCAATGACGGTGTTTTGTACCATGGTATTTTAAAATTGCAATGTTTTCTCTTTGCTTTGTTTTCTCCCGTGAGCATATTTTGTAAGAGAACATCTGTATCGCTACTAAGGGAGTGACTTCTGTAGTGAACCAATGGGATTCCAGTAGTATTTCCGTCATTTCACATGACTTTTGCCAGGCTTTTAATCAAGATGGTTGAAAATGTTTTGCCACGCAGCTTCCTGTACAAAATAATTAAAGCATTGTGCATTTCTTGTGAAAATTATCGGTGCGAATTTAGATCAAATATAAGCATAATTACATATGTAAATAGTAGAAGTCTTAGCATTGTTTGTTGCAGTCAATCTGAAAGAGATTTTCTATAATACGTAATAGCCAATGCACAGATTTGTTTAATGTGAACTTTGCTTATTTGCATTCCTACATATTTAGTGTGTCAAATTTCACATTAATAACTGTTCACTCTTAAATGAGCTCAACTAAATCTTCACCTTCAAACAGAATGAATTTATCGTACTCACAACGAATATATTTAATTTATTCATATATAGCTTTAATTTATTCATATATAGCAATAGGTATAATCAGATCATTCACAATATATATTTTGAATCTTACACTTTCCAAATCAAAGGAATGCAAGCACTGAGATAAGAAAATACTAGATTCATTGTAACACTTCCTGTTATTTTCAGCTCAATAAAAAAATTATAAACTTGAATTGACTTAATTCGCTGGTGTTCGGAAATGCATAATATTCGAGGCTAATTGTAACTTGAGTCATTTTCTCGGCAGTAATATGCCACGAGCATTAATCCGAATGACCAGTGCATGATAAGTTTCGCGAAAGCGAAATGTTGATGATTAGATAAATCTGTAAAATGAAAGCCCCTACGAGATTTTCTAAATAGCAGTATTTAAGCGCCATGCATTTATAACTGCGAAACAAATGCAAAATAAGACGTAAACAACAACATGTGCTCATATGAATAAAGATTCAGTGTCACCAGAGCACAACAAGCACATTGGTCCATTTTTGAAACCTCTTCGCTAGTGGCGATACTGATTTTGCCCTTTTTAATTATGCTTTTCGTGATGTTTTGTGCGATGACGTTTTCGCCTTGCGTTGTTTCCTCCATGACCTTGTCGTTCTCGATGTATTTGCCGCAATGTTTTCAGCGGACGCTTATTTTCATACATTCGTGGAAAGAAAAAGAAACAAAGAATTCAAAATATCTTATATAGCTGATTTTAAAATACGCCTAATTATTATTAAAATACGCGTTTTCTTTATTTAGGTGCCCACGCTTTTATTATTTGTAATATAAAACTGTAGGTGAATTTAGAGGAGAAAATTATTTAATCTTCCGTTTTCATTAAACTATATATTCTCTATTAAACTATATACTAAGTAATATTCTCCTTTTAGTTCATTAGTTATTTTATGAGTTTTAAATGAAAGCTTTTTTTATAAAATTGTTTTATTATTTTCTCCTTTGCATGATAGGTTATCAATTAAATTATTCAATTGAAAAATAATTTTTAACAATGAATAACCATTCTTTATTTCCTAAAATTCTGTTACATTACTTAGTCGGAAAAAAACAGCGATTTTCGAAATTTCGATAAAAAAAAATCAAAAATCATGTTAAAAGTTTCATATGAAATTCATTTAATTCCTTACCCAATCAAAGATATGTACAAAAAATCATTTCAAAATTAACTTTCAACCAATTTAAATAGAATTTTGAAAACATTGCTTCACTATAGTGTCATCTGCAATGCTTTTGCGTGCAAAATGTGAACTCGATAGCTAGTCAGAAAATAGTACATTAGTGTGCAAAACTTAAGCAACTTCTCTGATTTGGGCTATAATTCCGCAACAAAATCAGCTGACAGACATAAATTCTTATTATAGCGATACAATATAGTAACTTAAACGATGAAACGAGAAAATATGAAAAACACGCACACAGTGCGGAACGAACAGAAAAAGCTTTTGTTAACAGAATGGTGCCGGTGCAAAAACTGTTTGGCCAAAGAGAGAGAACAACAAACCGGAAAACCTTAGTAAGGAATATAGCCTCCCCCTAAACTGCAATGGTTGCTTTGCACCGTCTGCTGACACTAAACACCTGATTATCTAACAGTTCTTGGGATAAGAGGTCTTATTCTCCATGGTACATCTGTTTCAGTTGTCTGGTGTTCTCCAGAGGGTAAGAGCATGCCACCAAGCGTGTCTCTAAAGTTTCCCACATATGTGCAATGCGATTCAACTCAGGAGTACACACTGACCAATCCATTCTGTGGGTATCTTCACTTTTCCAGAAGCTTCTCAACAGCATGAGTCTTGTGTCGCCGTGCGTTGTCATCGATAAAAACAAAGTCGGGACCAACAGCATCCCGAAAAAGATATCATCCCGCGGGAGAAGATAGCTTCACCATAATAACAATCTCCGGTAAGTGAACACCTGTCGAAAACATGGAACTCCATCCGTCCATTTATCATAATGCCTACCCATACAAGCATGCCAAGACCAGCCCAACGGTCTCTTTCCCCCATATTAGTGGGATGAAAGCGTGCCTCTGTCTACATCAGCTGACGCCGAAACACGTTTGTCAGACTTAAACGACTCTCATCGGTAAAGAAGACGTGACTCCATTGATAAGGTGTCCATTACACTACTGTAAACGGTGCCGTCGATGGGCTGCTGTGAAAGGCATGTAGCGGTCGGGACGGCGAGCGAACAAGCCGCCTTTATAAAGTCGCCTGGCCACAGTAACCCATGACAGCTGTATTCTGCTTACCGTGCGCAATGACTGAGCAATGTTGCCCGTTGTCTGGTTTTAATTTCTTTCCACCCTCAGGGTGATATATCGCTCATCAGTCTCCATTGTTTTCCTTGTCCAACCAGCACCAACCTCTCTGAGAGCTGTACCTGTCGTTTGAAAGGCTTTCCAAGTTCTTGAAACAGCAATTGTATCGTTTCCAAACTCTTGCGAGACGGATGTCAAACTACGCTTGTCAGTCATTCAACCACGTGTAAAAACCTCCTGATGTTTTCTTATAGCCATTCTGTCTGACGTACAATCTCACTTTCACTTACAGAAGAATGCCTGTAAGTGCGCCTTCCCTTCTTCTTTTTCAGTTGCCTTGTAATCTACGCACTGATTACTCGCGTTTTGCGTGCCCTTACATATCCTCTGACGTCATTGTATTGATATTTACTTACGCATCACTTTTTTACTGCCTTTTCATTGCACTGATCGTAAAAATCTCTTTTCTATAATTTAATGGTTGTATATTGGAAAAGAAATATGTTGCTTAATATCCGCACACTAGTGTATAAAATCGATGACAAACCTTTCATCATAGAGACAAGTACTACGGTACGATAAATAAAAGCGTATAAAATGGCTTTAAGTGTCTAATCCTATTTCTATGAATGAAAGGTGTTCAAATGGTAGAGCGCAGAATTTTTTTTTGATGGAGCTGAGTAAATTTTGTTTTTTGAACGTTTCTGCAAACTGCATGTTACTTCAGATCAAACTTCTGATTCCACTACCATAAAGAAAAATAAGAGAACACTCGCTTTTATTCGAAACCGAAATATTTCCTGATTAGAAATATTTAGATTATATTAATGCACTCGAAGGGGCAGTGCTGCCTCAGTGAAAGAGTTTAAAGGGGACTGGCTCGTTCGGGTAAAATAAGAACAATTCCCACGGAGCCAGTCCGTTCGCTGGATTTTAATCCGGGTCGAAATATTAGTGCGCAGCTGTTTTAGTGCTTTGCCGCTGGTTGAACAAAAGTTTCAGAAGGATTTTTGAAGGCCTGTTTGAACAAGGTAAAATATTACACTGGTATGCAAAACTTAAGCAACAGAGGGTTTTTTGCCATAGCTCCACGAGAAATCAATGCAGAAATGAAGGAGAGTATTATGTACGTAAAGGATGACGAAAGCATCGCAGCTGAAAAAGGAATACAATACATACGGTATGGAATCAAACAAAAACAATCTTTATTGAACGCATAGTATCGTGACTCATGATTGTCTAACAAGAGGAAGAACAACAAGCAGATATTCCTTAATATGGGATATGCCCTCCCCTCACTGCAATGGTTGCTTCACACCATCTCCGCATACTCAGAACCAGCTGGTGCAACATTTCTTGCGGTAGGAGTGCCCATTCCTCAATCAGCATCTGTTTGAGTTGTTGGGTGTTCTTCGGAGGATGTAAGCGTGCTGCAATGCGTCTCCTCAAAGCATCCCACACATGTTCGATGGGATTTAAATCTGGGGAGTACGCTGGCCAATCCATTCCAGTGATATTTTCACTTTCCAGTAGCTCCTCATCAGCAAGAGTCAGATGTGGTCGTGCATTGTCATCCATAAAAATCAAGTCTGGGCCTATGGCACCTCGGAACAGACGCACATGGTGAAAGAGTACCTCCTCACAATAGCGATCCCCGGTTACAGACCCTCTGTCGAAAACTTGGAGCTCAGTTCGCCCGTTCAGCATAATGCCTCCCCAGACAAGAACTCCAGGACCACCGTTACGGTGTCTTTCCTTGATGTTACTGGGATAAAACCGGGTTCCGACCTCTCTCCAAATCAAAACGCGTTGAGAATCGCTTCTGGTACTGAACCGACTCTCATCCGTAATGAGGACACGACTCCATAGATCAGTTGTCCAGTTGTCCAGCTACACTGGTGACAGTACGCCCCTCCTCCAGCTTTCCGATCATTCTTCCACGTGTGAAGTGGTGAAGGTGATTTCTTCTAGCCAAATTTCACGAACTGATTCACTGGCACTTGCAGCGAATATGTTGAATTGCGTCTCCGTCCTTCCTTTTATTCTACTGTTGAGCTGCACGCGCCGATATCGCGTGTTTTGTGTACGCTCACGTCGCCTCTGACGTTTCGTTCCTGATATTTGCATACGTATGACGTTTTTACTGACTTACGTGTTCATTGTACTGATCTCCAGACCTCCTTTTCTGCAATTTATTGGCTATCTGTTAAATTTTTACATTGTTGCTTAAGTTTTGCACACCAGTGTAATTCAAAGTAATGTTGAAGTTCACTGAATTTTTCAAAGCAGTTTCAAGGATTATGTAATTTTGCGCAGATTCGAGAGTACTCTGCATTTAAGAAGCCTCAGTTTTTAGCTCGAGAGGAGAAGCAGTTAATTCTTCAAATAGTCAAACACTTTGGTGGTTTTAAGTAGAAACTGAATCTATTTGAACTAATACTGTAATACCGATACTATATAAAATAGAATACTAATACTATATAAAATAGAATACTAATACTATATAAAATAGAATACTAATACTATATAAAATAGAATACTCGTCTCATTTTCATCATATAAATAATTATTCAGAAAAAGATAATGTAGGCTTTATAAATATATACTGAAAACTTGATATTAAATTTTAATCGTCGATTTCTAACCTTTAAAATAATTCGTGCACAAATGGAGTTTTTTTAAAAATTGGTTCAAATGAAACGAAAACTGTCAATACCTGCAGTTAGGTATACGAATTTCAATGTCATACAAGAGTTGTTCGAGTATCCGGATGGACTGTACAGCCGGTCAAAACTACCTGACCGCAAATATCCATCCACAGGGGTTAAATTCCGCATCAAAATTCTCCCCCGCTCCACTGCGCATTAATTTTACCGGTAAACTTCCACACTGAGATTCAAATTCGGTAATTCAACCTAAAACCCTAATTAGGACTAGTTAATGGAACTATTCTTAGTTCTATTTTATCTAGAAACAAGACTTTTTAAATATGTTATTATTATTATTATTATTATTATTATTATTATTTCAAGTCTGTAACTTAGCCTCAGAGCCAGAACGTATTCCCAAAGCTAATAAATCATCTAGACTTCGTTAAATTCGTCCCTTCCTGTTTAGCCAGAAAATTTCAACAATTGATCAACTTCGCATTTTGTTGTTCAATCTTTTTAATGACAGTCGCATCGGTTAATGTACGCATCAATACGACTTCCCCCTTACGTATCATTTGTTTAGACAGGTAAGTTACCTTCCGCCACTGATCCTTGACGCATGCGTCGTCGCATAACGGCAAACGAGCTGAAAAATCTTCCGTTTTCGTGACCCGAACGCACCGCTTAACCGCGCGCTTCGTCTCTCACCCGCACTGACAACAATAATCTCCGTAATCCTAACAGTTTCTCGAATGTGAAAAAAGCGGGAGGAAAAGAATTATATCACTGCTGCTGCTTTCACGTGACCTTTTCGAGCGGTCGATGACTTTTAAACAAGTATATACATTATCGGAAATATGTAATAAATTTGCTTTAATATCCGCTATAGTGTTGATTATCTGGTAGTATTATTCATAGCTTAATTTTCAGTGCTTTTCGTTAAATATTTAACGTCATCGTAAATTCCGTTACATAGCAAGGAACTATCCAACTTAAACACTTTTGAAATTCAGAAGTCAAGAACCAAAATAAGTCTGATGTATCGGATGATCCAAAAGGAACAAAAGGCTCGAAGCCCATACGCAATTATTAGCCCAACACTGGAGCGTATATAATAGTGTGATGTAGCGACTCAGGATAGCCCAAGACAGACCTGACAGTACCCGTATGGTCCCTACGAGACTGGACGGACCACGATGATAATCTATTTACTCCAGGATGTTCAAGTACAAACCTTAGTCAGTCGGAGGTTGCCCCTAGTCGACCTCCGGGTGAGGTTGTCCGTACATACAGAGAGCACATGAAAACATCGTCTAAATTAATATTTCCTTTGGAATATGATACCCGAAATTTTTCGCGATTAAAATGTTTCCTTTTCTTCATTCAATGAAATCAAAATTACATTTCTTAGTTTTTGTGAAACTGATTTTTTTTTAATTTACAAATGTCATATTATGAGTATTTTCTTTACTTTAAGCATATTTTAAGTGGAAATGCATATCCAAGACAACAGCTGAAAAATATAAGCCAAATAAGGACATTTGGGGATTACCTAATTTGTATGTTTACCGTTATGGGAACCCCGTAAAAGGATGTATATTTATAGAATCATTTCATTCTTTCGTAAAAGGTTACACATTTATATAAACATTTCATTCTTTTGTAAAAGGTTGCATATTTATAGAATCATTTATAGAATTTTTTTGTTGTTAAAATACTTTTGCGTGGAATTTTCTTTTTTCTTTTGAAATATTTTATTGTTACAAATATCAATAATTAAGAAAGCAAAGATTGTAGCCCTCTTCTTTGCAAACATCCTATGTATAGAATATTTATGTGAAAAAGCTTAAACCACGGAAATAAATCGTATTGCATTACAGCTTAGTATTTGCAGACTAACATATAGACATAGATACATGAAATTCGAAAAGAACTAAATTTAGTAAGACAACTGCAATGAAGTCGGCTGAATTCGCCAAATTAATATATTCTTATCAAGCAAAATTCTATTACACGTCATCATACAATATTCATGGTGCACCTAATTTTGTCAAAGCTTATCTTTTGTAGATAAAAATTTAATCATTTCTTCATATCCTACAAAAAATAACTTTTTTCCCCTAGAAATATAAAAAGAGTATTTCATCAAAGAATAGAAATCAAATGAACTGCTTCGATTCACGAAGACGGAATATTTCATTTAAAAAAAAAGCGAACCTATAAAGCTTCTTTCGCAAGCTGAATTGAAAATAAAGAAACGCATTTTCTTTTTTACTTCCCAGTTCCTCGTGGTTTAAGTATTGAATTGCATGCATTTGAAGAAGCATGCTGATATTCATGTTCCTATAGCTTTTAACAAATACTACGTAACTAAAACACTGTGATGTAATCAGAATAGTTAAAGAACTAGAGAAGTATGGAAAAAAATGGTGGTAGGCGAATAAGGGCATAGGTACGAGTGGGCGAGACATCAAAACATCACCATTGGTCTTAGAGGACTTTCCAGTATTTACCAGTATTGTACGTTCGTTCATACTGCGTGTAATCTAAACACCTACAAACATCCGTGCTTTATTCGGCATTCGTACCCGGGCACATTCGTACGGTAGCCAGTTTCGCTAACGTTTATAGCAATCAGGGCGACGGTGAAGATGATTAGATCTGCCTCCGGGGTGCTGTCCAACAAAACTGGAACGAAAGTGGGGCAGCGAACCTCTAAGGAGGCATTTGTAGGCTTTAGAGGTTCTTTGAGTGGGTGGAAGTCAAACTATCACCTATAAGGTCCCAAGGCTTTGGGCAACGACAAGCGCTTATCACCTCTTGGCAATGACGAATTCACGAATATCATCAAGATATTCAGATAATGACCATAAGAAGCATCAACAGCAGCAGCGAACTGTATTGCAAAGGATTTTAGACGAATCCGCGGTTCATGTAAGAGCCTTAATGTTTCAAACAACGCTTCGTTACGTAATTCTTCATCGTAGATTATTAAAGACTGAAATTCAACTTAAATTTTTGCTACTTTAGATTGAACTACCGAAACCATTTCTGAAATTTTCATTAAACTACGTACGCAAATATATTACGAAATAACCATTATCATTCTGCAAAACTTTATGAATTTGCTGACCCACCAGCGGCCGAGTGGTAAAGTTGCTGAACAATGGTAGTTCTGTCCGAGGTTCGAATCCTGCGAACGTACTGAGTGAATGGGCGTTTTCGTGGTTTCCCACATGTGTAACGTATTCAGAGTGAACATTCTTAAAACGCATATTCTTATAAAATTTACAGTTAAAATTTCAATTGTCAGTTATATTAAAATTCGTGTATATATCATATAGTTAAATGCATCATTCATATATGATACATATGTAACCTACGAACATATATATCATTACATCTACATCATTTTATAAATAAAACAGTTAAAATTCGTACATTCCGACATATATATATATATACACACATATATGTGTGTATATATATATATATATGTGTGTGTGTGTGTGTGTGCATGTGTGTGCCTAAGATATAACAAAATATGATAGCTATTTTAAAAACTAATTGGCGATCTCAAAATTAACATGCTAAATTTGGTAATCTTCCCCTAAATTCATCTGTTCTCCCAGGTTAGAAATCATTCGTAATTACGTATACGTAACGCTGCTTGAAAAATGGTAACTGAAAGCAAAACTGACCAATCATGGCTTTAGATTCGTATTTGCATGTACGCAGTATAAATTCTGCTTCGCGAGGAACTACGTTCTTTTTTTCCTGATTTCTGCCGTGTAAGCATATCTGCGCCGCTTATGCTGCTGAAATGACATCGCATGTTTTATGCGCATATAAGAAATTATCGTAATTGCTATGATTAAAGAGTATATTGTCTACAAGGAATTATTCTAGTCTGCCTGCAAATCTGCAAATAAAGGTTAATTGGCTGAATTTAGTTTGGTATGAACTCTTTCCTCTCGCCTTACCACTCTGCCATCCCGACTGTGTTACGAAAATATGACATCCCACATTTTGTTTGTGCACTTGGCTCACTTAAGCTTGGCCACTACTAAAGCCTGAAGTGATGGTTACTTTATTGTGGAAGCGCCTAATGAATGTGCCACCGTTACCTTCTATGAAGAGGCACATAATTACAGTCAGGCCTTCTCCGGGATTCGAAACCGGGCCCTTCGGTATAGCAGCAGGCTCCCCTAACCACTATACCATCTGCGCGACCCATTCCTATATAAATTTAACTGCAAACGTTAATGAAAATTATATAAGACTTTATGCAGGTATTTCAGAATATTGAACTTCTTACGTCCGTCGAGTGGCATAAGAAATACCAACAGCCTAACTGTTTCCTAGATTGATAAAATCTAGGAAGGCTTTAAGAGGATTTTAGGAGACTTTAAGAGGCCCCAATATCATCTGTGAAATTTACTTTAATTAATGTGTCATTTTGTGTGTTAATTCTTTCTTTTGGCTGCTCACCAGAATGTAAATTCTATGGAATAAAACAGTGAGCTAAACTGTAAATTTAGAAAGAGAGTTTCTCAACGCACCGCGAAGG
>KK119112.1:858959-874816 GCA_000611955.2 Stegodyphus mimosarum
TTTTAGTTGTGCTGGTTTCAGCAAATGTCTTTTAGTAATTGCTGGTTGTTTATGTTTAGAGTTCTCAAATAGTCTATAGCCTAGTTGTGAGATTAGTAAATTTCTTTACTGTGTTCTGTCTACAAATATTTAATATTTTTGTATTGCAGTAAACCGCAAAGAGCGGTGAAAACGTTTTGTTACACTTTTAATTACACTTATGAGTCACAAATTTTCCGTTGCATTTTACATATTGCGTGTGTTTTTTAGAGTTCTAGATTTTTCGTTCAATGCGAGAATGGTTAAGTCTTCCGTACCACGGGATGCTTAAATTATGCGTAAATTAAGATTCAGTTAGGTTTAATGTTGGAATTTTGTAAGTTTTATGTAACTAATTTTTTATACTGTTTTATATACTGAATTTTATATGGTTCAATATTAGAACAATCCTGATAATATTGTTCCCTTGAAAATAAGCGTTAAGGGACCCTTAAAGAATGATATGCCTATGCCAAGGATGCCTTAGCTGAGTCTTAGTTGTACTAATATAGACATAATGCCATTATCTTTGCTTAAAAATTATTATACTTATTTACTTCTTCCTCTTAATCTCCTTCGGATTAACCTCATTTCTATTCTTTTAATTTCATACAGAGAATATTTTGTAAGTTTGGGATTTTAATTGGACAGACTTTGTAAACATCTGGAATCGAGTTTCAATTTCTAGTCATTTTGCTAATCTGTCCTGAAACTTAAGCTGCTACTTTCCTTTTCATATGAATTCAGCAGCGTGATCGGATCAGCAGGGGGTTAGCTAACCACTGGAGAATAGCTTGTTGAAATTGCTTCTGTTCCTTCAGGCTTTGGACAAAATTCTTAAAGCCGGAGAAAAGAACTAATAATGTTTGTCTTTTACCTAGATGAACGAATAAAAATCGAGTCCCTAAGGACCTTTCTGTTCCAGTTTGATGGGCTTCTAGAAGAACTTTTGTCAGTAGCAAATCTTTATTTTTTTCTTTTCGTAGCTCCCCGAATAAGAAAGTTAAGATATCTTTTCCGCGGAATATCTAGAGCTTCGGGTTTGATGGACAGATACGAGCTCCTTTAATATATCTTGGATTAACTGCCGCTCTACCAAGGGATTAATGAGCCGCACTGCTCTAGAAGCTTGAAAGGGATTCGTGTAGAGATTTATGTAATATATATGATTTTTATGATTTTTATTATGAAGACAAGTATTACGAGGAGTTTGTGAAGTACGATCACTAAGGTACTTTAAAGTTTTACCTGTCTACGTTAGAGCAAAATTTTCAAAGAGTATTTTCAATTAATGGGAACTTTTATTACTTCTGGAAAAAGGAAAAAATCGTGACATAGTTTAACTTCAGAGTTTAAAAGAATGTGAACTGTAAATGTCACAGAATTCATGTCACAGAATGATTTTTTTATGATGATGAATGTAAGTGTACTTTTTTAAGTTTTTTCTGAGTGCGTTTGCTGATTTTATTAACTCAAGGATCTTGTATTATAAATTACATAATACATCTATCAATATAATCAAATTGTAATTAATAGATATAAAAAATAACTGAATACTGTTTTGAAAGTAATATAATACTTTCGTATTTTATTATTTCATGGGTTGTCGTTAGCAAACTGGTAATAGATCTACACCAGTTTTACCTTTTCAAAATACTTCAAATTTAAACATTTTGCATGCGTACTGTTTAGTGATACGAAGCATTTAAATAATACTACGAAATGTAAACTCCTCTGTATGCGAGTTAACCATACAAACCTCTTAAACGTCAATAAGCCAAAATAACAGCAGGTGGCTATAAAAATAAAGCGTTACTGTTGTAAATCAATCCACCCTTTTGTTACATTGTTTACGAATAATAATAATAATAATAATAATAATAATCAAATATGAGCTCAAGATTTAGTCTGCATTAGCTAAAACCTATCAAGATCTCCTTATACCTAAAACGTTTGATTTGGTTCAGTATAGAAAAAAGATTAAAATTCGGGAGTCTCACGCCTAGATTGAGAAAGTTAGGATGTGTAAGCCATATGGGATTATGCATTGAAACAGATTATTTAAAATACCAAAAACGTTAATTATATTATTTATATTTATGACAATCAAAAGTTTTTAAAGCCTTTAGGTCGTTTGCTTATTTTTAAATCATGATTTTAAAAATAGATTAAGGATACCACTACCGTTACTTTGTTATTTCCTTTCAAACGTAGATTCATAAGGAATGTGACAGTGAATCACTAAAACTTCTGCATAAAACTCCTAAAAAAGGAAAGAAGGTAATTTTGCTCTGTCGAGATAAAGCATGCAATCCCCATCTCCATCGCCAAATGTCTTTCATTCGACCCATTAAATATCTCATGGGCGGTCAAGCAGGCATCGGAGATCTGCTATTATTAAACAGATCCTGAGCTTTATTGAATCGGAACGAGAAGGAAAAGTATTGTTTTATGTATGCAGTGTGGAAATATGCAGCATAGAGTTAAGACATTTCCAGGAATAATATGTCTTCTTCGTTTCGGAAAGTATGATTGCTTAATGTAGTGTAATTAAAACTGTCGTCTTCGCTTACCAGTTGAATGCTTTCGCATTCAAAGGAAGCTGCACTTAATTTAGTTGATCCTTACGTAACATATTTTGGTAATTTTCCTCTTTTGTTAAAGCACAGCTGTAATGCCTTGTAATGCGAATATTGTTTTTATCTATATTCAAGTACGCAATCAATCAATAAACATTGGGACAATTATCCTTAAGTTGTACAGACAATCAGATTTTGAATTAAACCTTATCTTGTCTTTATTGGCTTATGTCACAATTTTTGCTCAGACCAGAAAGTTGGGCAAGTTTAAAGACACGCGGCGTATTTTCAAAGTAAGAATTTAATCTTAACGATTGCCTTTGGAGCATTCGCTGCAACGCTGCTGTGTTTCAATGAGAATTAGTTCTTATTAAATTAGTGAAAAGCCAAAAATTATATATATGTAGGTGTAAGTGATTTAAAAGTTCAAGGGTCGGGTAGCGTTACCAAGTGTTGATTCTGAAGACACTGGTTGATGATAAGTTGTTTTTGATGTGTTGGTGACGTTCGTTGTTTCGTAAAGAATTAAACTAGTTGCTCTAGAGCGGGCAACCTCACTTTTGTAATAACTTTGCACGAAAACTGAGCGTTTTAGTTTGTGCTTTAATTTCTAATTTTAAACCAACAGGAGTATCTTAATAAATTTTATTTGGATTTTAACTTGACTTCTGCTTTGCGTTGATAGTTTCGTAGATGTTAAGAGAGATAACTCAGCAGCTAGATTAAGGTATATTTATATGTTAGTGGACTGTTTCAGTTTAAATTAATTTTATATTTACAGTGTTACAACAGAAGAATAAAGGTATCTTCAGAGATGTTGCATGGTTGGCATCTTCAGTAAATTTTGGTTTTAACATCGAGGGAAAATTCCAATTTTAATGAACCATTCTTAGACTCAGTTTATGTATTTTTGACTACCAATTGATTCATTATATTTTTTCAATACAATAAAGCAAGTTTATTACTTTTATTATACCAAGAAACAGAAACATTTGTGACCAAAGCAGTCTGTGTTGCTAATTCACGACCATTGTTTTTGATTTCACATTTTCTTTTTCTTTTTTTATTGCGCTGATGATACAACCATCTTTGCAGATACTGCTTTTTTGAGGCCAGTCATACTACGTTTACAAAATCCCATACACGTATTTAAGGCCAGGCTAATCAAATGGAAAATACTTATAAATATCAAAACGTCAGTGGCAATTCTAGTCTCAGGGAGAGGAAGAATTCACCCGGCCATTAAGATTTGCAAATATGACTACAATGACCTAGCAAATATTGATAGGCCTATGGCCCAAGTAAATGTATATATTATGTAATATTTATTATAATGCCTTTATGGTTTATGTTAGCCTTACCTTATTCTATCTGCTATGCATTCTTTTTATTTCTCACGTTCATAGTATTTATATTTTGTAAGGATCTTAAGCTTGACTAACGTATAGTTTATTTTAAAATTTACTATCATCTCTTATTTTCCACTTCCGGCCAGAATTAACGCGTGAATATGTTTATGCAAATTGTACTTGCTAACGCTTAAGTATTTAAGTTGTAGCTTTTTGCCAAGTAGAAGAAAGAAGGAAAGAGAGTTTTCTTGCTACGAGTCTTCACGCGAGCTTGCCATCAGTTACTGTCCGCCTTTAAGGCCAGAGGTTTTAGTCCTCTTGAAAGCTAAAGACGTATTGTAGTTGTCCGAATTTTGCGTACTACAAGCGTAGTAATTTAAAAGGCCAGTCTTAGTGTTAGTCATCTGTGTAAAATACTAAAAGTTAGTTCTTATTTAAATTTTATTTAGTTAGTAGTCTTATATTTTTACGTTCAGACCACAAGTGGTTGGTCTTTGTGTAAGTGCGGGAGCGACTGTGAAAACGTGGAAAAAATAAAGGGTAATGTTAACCCTTCTCATCTTGTCGTCTTTGCTGCACTCCATAGAACATAGTTTGGAGTCAACTCACTGTCCAGTCAGGACACGTCATGTTCGCCAAACAGATGAAAAAAAATGCGAGTCCTGATAATCTTACTTATCAGATTCAAGCTACCAGTGTACGCCTAACCTTGCCTTTATCCGTACCCTCACCAGCTCGACGACTTCTGGCCTGCATTCATTTGAAATCACTTAATACTTTAATTAGCATTCTCTAAGTTCTGGCTTAAATATGAAATCTAAATTATTAATTATTCACTTTAAATATTTTATTATAAAAAATACTTATCGCTTAGATTATTCTATCATACTATTCGCAATTCTTAAACTGTTCCACAAGGGGGAGAGTCTCGTCGCTCAGGTACCCTGATGTACCAAACACCGTTCCACGGATACGGAGATGAATGATTAATTGGAACCTACAGCTTTATGGGAATATTCTCCCTTGAGCTAAACAAGTCCGTTCACTAATACTCTCACATGGACCTCAGACATTACATCTTATTTTTCAGAAATTTCGAACATGTAAAGTTAGACTTTTCTCCTTAATTGCTTGAAGTAGCGTTCTTTCTGTAGCAAACTGCTCCTTTACAAAGCTGTCTTGCCACAAAGCAAGACAGCTTTGTAAAGGAGGTACAAAGCTTTGTAAAGGAGCTTCTTACAAGCAGCTTTGTAAAGGAGCTTCTTACAAAGCTTACAAAGCCATGGAACATGTTATACACTCACGTTTGTGAAAATTGCAACACCATAAAGGACTTACGCGAGTGAGCTGAAATTTTCAGGAAATGCAAAGTAGCGCATGATATGCAAATGATTAGAATTGCAAATCCGTAGCGCATGCGTATGCTGAGCAGCGCCCTCTGAACGGCTGATGGATCCGAATAAATAGACTGCTGTAGCGAGGCGTGTATGGTTATCGGTGGTTATCTGCTAGTGGTAAACGTTAACTCAATCTGTACTTATGCCTCGTCGACGAAAGAGAGCGAGATTTGAACAACTTACAGAGTTTGAACGAGGGAGAATCATCGGCCTTCGTGAAGCTGGATTGTCGTATCGTGCAGTAGCCTCTCGTGTGCAGCGTAACAGCAGCACAGTGATGCGCGTTTGGAAGCAGTGGACGGACGAGTGTCGGACAACTCGGAAATCCGGGAGTGGACCCCGAAATGTGACGTCAGCTCGCGATGATAGACACCTGGTCCGCATGGCGCGGACGGACCGTACAGCTTCCTCTAGACAATTGGCAGCACTGTGGTCAATAGCTACAGGTGTTTCATTGTGTGCTTCATCAATTCGTAGACGTCTGCTGCAGTGTGGACTGCGCGCACGGACTCCTTTATACAGGATCCCCCTAACGCACGACCATCGCCGCCTGCGGCTACAATGGGCCAATCAGCATAGAGACTGGCGTGCTGATTGGCAGCATGTCGTGTTTTCTGACGAATCCCGCTTTAATTTGTGGTACCATGATGGCCGCATTCGTGTCAGACGCTATGCCGGTGAACGCCACCTTCCGGAGTGCATTATCGAACGCCACAGTGGACGAACACCCGGAGTTATGGTCTGGGGCGCCATAGCATATCATAGACGATCTCAATTGCTACGAATTGTGGGCAATCTGAACAGCAACCGGTATATCCGTGAAGTTCTACAGCCCGAAGCTGTTCCCTTCCTTCAAAGCTTGCCAGGCGCTGTATTTCAACAGGACAATGCCCGCCCTCATACTGCTCGGATTGTTAAATCCTTCTTTGCAGCGCAGCAGGTACAGCTTCTTCCTTGGCCTGCGTGTTCCCCGGATATGTCGCCAATTGAACATGTGTGGGATGTCATTGGTCGGCGTCTTGCTCGTGATCCTCGTCCTGTTGCGTCTGCAGACGAACTTTGGGTACGCGTACAAACGATATGGAATGCTCTTCCTCAGTCAGACATTCAAACTTTGTTTGACTCCATGCCACGTCGTGTAGCAGCACTTATTGCGGCGCGTGGTGGCCACACAAAATACTTATTCTGATCTCTTGTTCTTGTTTGTTTGCTTTGAACATTTAATCATTTATTTGTACCACTACCACTCAACTGTGTATTAAATTGCATTCAATTATGACGATTCCTTCTTGGTGTTGCAATTTTCACAAACGTGAGTGTATTATGCGCCTGTCCTGCCTGTGCGTACTCATGCTGTGCCAACTGGAAGCAACTACAGACTAGCCAAAATGTTGTTCTACCTCAAATTTGCAATGTTACATGGTACGTGCATAACAACAAAACTCATGAAAAGCTGAACATGATTCAAATCCAAAGTATTTACTATAAACATATAGTGTTCTGCTATGTCTAGAAGCTTATCTCAATGTCTTGCACATCCTACTAGACTGAAAAGTGGGTTATCGCTTTAGTCTGAAGCAAATGAGCAAGTCATAAGGAGTTCAAAGTAACGTTTTTATTTAACTCTTTAAATGAATAGAAGGCTCTACTTATGCTACTACTTGCGGGTATTTAACATAACATAAGATGAAGTTAATTTCAATGTACGTAACATAGTCTCAGATCATACACAGAATAGACTACTATTAAGCTGTTTCAAGTTGATTAATGGGGCGTACTTTAAACGTCGACTATCAAGATGCTAAACCCGGAATAATTGTGGCAGAACTAGCAATAGTATGTAACTGCAATGAGAGGCTGTCAGAAACTCTAAAATATTCACATTCTTGTCTTAAATACACAACAACTAATTTGCATTCTAGTAAGATCTACGAAAAGAAGAAGTTAAAGTAAACGTTCCAGTCATAAAAATTTGTTAATTAACATAAAATCTACAAACTGGCCAAGCAGTTTCGTGTAAAATCTCGTTTAGTTAATAATGAATGCATAAATTCCTTTCATTATAGTGCATATGATGTAAAACGCCCCAGGACAATGCTTAAGGAACATATTATTTAAAGGTAGCAATTTTAAGCAAGCAAAAATGTTTGTCTTGCTTTTCTTCTATGAAAGTTTAGTATTCAGTTATGTATTTGTGCCTACTTTTCTAAGGAACTCTTTGTGATCATTCTTTTGCACATTTTACGGATTTCTGACAACGAACACTCTTTTAACAGACATAATTTGCAACCACAAGTTTTATTCGACAGAGAAGGTGTCTCGGGCACAGGCACCCTGGTGTCGTACCATTGTACTCCAGTGAAGTTTCATATTATCCGTCATAGATATCGCAAGTAGTTATTTCTCATGATTGAGAAATCAATTTCAGCATTTTAACTGCATGTTTCACACGTTATAGTTAGAAATTTATATCAGCTTTTAGAAATTCAGCTGAAATCGAAAACCTCAAATTGGTGCATTTTAAAAAAAATTTTATATGATTGGCAGCAGTTCCTGTATTTAAACGCTATGAAAAGATCTCGCAGAGATCAACTATAAAATTAACGTTTCAGGTCATGAAGTTTATTAGTATTTGCTAGAGATAAAACTTTGATGTTAACTCAACTGAAAGCTACTGACGGTTTTAAAAGATTCCAAGAGTTAATGTTCGTCTAAATGTTTGTAATAGCACTGCGTTAATAACATTAAATCTAACTTAAATCCACTCGGTGAATATGGTAGCTACGAATTTAGTTGCTTCAAATTTTAAATAAGAGGGTGTCGTTCGTACCCTGACCAAAGAGACACAAAATCTATCCATCAAAAAGGCATCTTTTGTAGCTGATAGTAACAAAAGACAGAGATAAGATTTCGAGTTACATTCACCCTGTGTTAGGAATCATACTCAGATGACGTCGTAAAAAAAAAAGCAAACTGTGAAAACATAGGTATTTATTGTCCTTTGCCAGCCATGTATTCATTGTCCTTTGCTAATTCTTCGTGGTTTAGAAAGTCCTTCACGAAGGCATCCTTCCCTTTAGGCAGATAGCTTCGAGTGCTTTGTCGTAATCAAATAAACCAAACCAAACCTTCGTGGACCTTCGTTCTGATACAATAAAGGTTTGCTTGATTAATTAGAAAGTTACTTCACAGTGATTGTCAATGAAATGATTGTCATGTGCTTAAGTCTATAATGTAAACAACAAAGTTAAATAGTGGGTAAAAAGAAAAACATTTATTTAAATTTATTAGAATTTTCACAGGTCATGGAATCTAACAAAAAACACTATCATAAGGAGAAAAATATATGTAAGGCTGTAATTGAGTTGGTACTTGAATTTATGTCCTGCAACCTTACTAGACAGGTAGCGAATTATATCGCTGTATCTGAAGTATTAGGAAAGACTTACGAAGTTTTAAATAGCCTTTGTATTAAACTGAACTTTTAATAGCAAAGGCACATCTTGTGCCACATATAAACCATTACTTGTGGCGAGGTAATTTAATCGATGATTAGATACTTGAATTTAAATGTTGGTAAAAGTTGTCTAAGACTACACAAGCCACAAAGTAAGGTATGAGCTGGTTCAACTGACTTTACAGGTGCTTACGTTTAAAGCAATCGGCTGCGAGAGAATGCAAAAACCGGGATAATATCTTGTAAACAGAAGTGTCAAAACTGTAACAGAACTACACGAGCTTTCTCTATCTAAAATTCCAGAAACTCTTTCTATCTAAAATTCAAAACTCTCAGATTGAATACAATAATAGCCCACGAGCGGCCGAGCAGTTAAAGCCGTTGAACACTGGTAGTTTTGTCCAGGGTTCAAGTCCCCGTAAAGGGCTGGCTGCATGTGCCTTTGTCATCTTTTTCCCCATGTGTAATGTGGATCTGAACCAATTTTCCTTCGAATACTCTCCACGGGGCTCCCTCCCTTTCCGTTTAGTGCCTAATGGCGGAGCACGTAACAAAATAAAAAAGTAAGCTAAAAGCTAATTTGCATTCTGGTGATGAATACGGAAAGAAATTAAATATCAGGTAAATTAAAGGTCTGATTATAATAACTGGTTAAATAACATAAGAACCTTACAGATTTCCCCACCAAAATTTAAATAATCGCATCAAAGGTCTTTAATGGTCTTGGCTAATATTTTAAATTCTAAGATCTAATAGCATGAGCTAACATTTACACAAGCAACAAACTGAGCTGTAAATAAATAAACAGTTGAAATGAAAGAATTTGAAAACTGTAAGAAACATTTATACTGTTTATTTTTTATGCATAAAAATTAGTAATTGTGCCTTTGCTTATGTTGTTAAAGGTGAAATTTAAGCATTAAGCGAAAGAATAAACAAAGCAATTCACAATAGAAAGTAAAAGTAACTATTTGTGAAGCTGCCGCAACTTGAAAACTTTATGTCAGAAGAGGTAATACATTCAAAATGCCTTCAACTTCCAGTCATCCATTTTTTTAGATAGAAGCATAAAAACATTGCTAAATATTTTACATATTTTCTTTGACAAACGCTGTAGAAAAGAAGCCCTTGAACAAATTAAGCATTACCTAAAAAGAAATTTTAATTTATTCATGAAATGTTTTGACTTACCTCAGAAATGTCAGGTTTTACCTCGAATGTGTCAAGTATTACTTCAGGAGTAATACCTGACACATTCGTACTCCAAAAGGACTTTTAGATTCTTTTTTTGCGAATCGTGCTCTATAGTTCATTTAAGCAGGACTTAATTTCTTAAATGATGTGACTACCGTAGTCCTCTGGGAGGCCGGCGGGAGTAAGGAAGAGAAATAAATAGGTAAAATGATAATTAACAATTTTTATTTAATAAAATGTAAAACGGCGGATAAAAGTGTTTCTAAATTAATCTGAGTTAAAGGTAACAGAAGAATGATACATTTGTAGAGACATTAGGTTATTTAGTAGCAGGAGACTTGAAAAATATGCAATTCCTTCGCCGGGAATCGAACCACGGACCTCTGAAATACCGGTGAGACATTAGGTTATTTAGTAGCAGGAGACTTGAAAAATATGCAATTCCTTCTCCGGGAATCGAACCACGGACCTCTGAAATACCGGCTCAGTGTGCTGACCATTACACCACGAAGGCACGCTAAGACTGTGGGAGATATACCTTATACATTAAACTAAATTACATGTTAAAATGAAATAAAATAAAAGATGACTAAGTTGATGATAAGAAGGTTTAGTATACTGAGGATAAAAATTAAAGTTTTGAACATAATTTTTCCATATAAGAGGAATTTGTTTCTTATTTTCGCTTTTAAGCAAGCCTCGGCAAAATATGGCTCTGAGACGCATACGATCCGCCGTGCAGTTTTGTGCGCCCTGTAACTAATAACTATAATTTTTTCAATAGTTCAATTTTTTTGGCTTTTGATGACTTTTTAAAGTAAAATAAATTTGAATTTATAATATATTTAGCATCTGTCAGCTTGTTCTTTATTTTATAACTTGTAGTCTCGTTCAAATTAAGATAAAACTTCGCAGATCGCAGACATTTTCATCAGCAAATTTTGGTGATTTTCAAAAAGTTTAAATAAGTTAGGCTTCATGATCCATTTTCAATAGAAATTTGTAGTGCACCGAAAGAAATACGGCTTCAAATTATAGATCTTCAGTGTGGTACTGTTTTAAGAGAATTGCACAGTTGTAAAGCAATGTGCAGATTTTGCAATCTCTTTATTAGAATAAATTCGACAAATGCAAAGATTTTACTTTAGAAATGTATGTATCTCAATAACGATCTTTATGATCAAAAGCATCGTACATTTACAAACAGCATTAAGAATCTCCACTGTAAAATTAACATCTGAAATAAAAAGAGTTACAAAAGATGTGAAATCTATCTCACTTAACTATTGCTTATTAGAATTTTTTAAATTTTTATTAGAATTAATTTTTTAACAATAACAATTTATATCTAAAATTATTACTACACTTGCTCGCACTTTTTTTAATTCTTAATGTGGCCCTTCGGTCTAAATGTTTTACCAGATATGATTTAAAGTCTGAGTCGAATGAGTAGAGTCGATAAATAGCCCTCTTTCGGAAGAGATAGCATTTTGAAACAAGAGCTCAGTTCCTTAAATGTTAAAGTTTTTCCATGTATTTTGCTCTTCCAACTGAAACTGAGATTTCTTGTCATTAGCTATAGCATTCCGATTGATATTATAGCTTGTTTTGCTAACTGTTTGCTTAATAACTCATAGAAGTTTTACTAACTGCAAAATAAATGCTGCATTTATAATACTAGTATTTTCTGCTTACATTGACTTCAGGTGCACTTCAGGAATGTCGGAGTTCAATTGGACTCTGGCTGAATTTGTGCCTTGTTTTTAAGGACTACGCAAAATGAGTCCTCAGTATATTATTATAAATAACCCCCTCTGGCTTTTCAAAAGTACGGAAGTGGCTTTCGAATTTGTATAGCTGTTCGTTTCCGTAAAAGAGGAAGAACTAGCTTCTTAGGGTGTTTTCCATTTTATAGATTAAAACACATTCACGTAAGCGGATCTATGGCCTGCAAGTGAGTATTGTTCTTTAAAATTTATGCTTCTCCATTGGATGTTTTCTTAGTTGGATATCTATGGCTTATTAGTCAAATAAAGATCTGAATTTTTTTGTCTACCTATTCTTAGATGATTCGTGACAAAACAAATTTTACCTTTTTTGGTATCATGATCACTGATGCGTGCCCAAACAGAAGGCCAATGCTCTAGGGTCAAGTAGTGGTGGTAAGAATCAATTTAAAGTGCCCCTGTGGAATAAGACAGGGTCAGCAGGTGAAATTCTGTAAATCTGCCTCGAGGGCAGGAATAAACTTAACCAGGTGGTCTCACGAAAGCACGCCAGCGGAAGGATTTCAGAATCCTGGTGTGTTAGGTCATGCATATGATTTTCCGTCTCTTTTTAAAGACGATGGTAAAGAACAATAAGAAATTCTTTTTGGCACTGCTCATGCTTCTAAGCTTAGATATTCTTTTGTATTGTAACATGAAAATTGTGATAATTTTTAAAAAAATGTGTGCCATATATGTCTAACTGTTCACGAGGTAGGATAATATGCTATAAGTAACTAGTTTAAAGACAAAAAAGTTTTTTTTCGAACGTTCTTCATGTTTGGCTCGTCCATCCATTACAGAACAGAAGAAAAACTTTACGTAATCTATTATCGAAATTACAATTCATTCTTATCTCTGTTATGTATTTTATATTTAAACGTTATATTTAAACGTTAAATAATGAAAAACGAGCGGAAGAACTCGCCTAGGCAAGTATGCAAAATAAGACAATAATAAAACTAATTAATTATTATGTCAGTTCCATTATTAAAATCAGTTTCATATAAGCATTCTATTTAAATCGGAAAGAAACTGGAGGCACAAAGTAGTATAAAGAGGAAAAGTAATAAATGCAAGTGATTTAATAATACAAAAAAGATAAGGTACACCTTGCACAAAAAAAAAGGGGGGCAGTTCCTATCTCCCATTCTAATGGGCCGATTGATGAAATTTAAATTTTGTTTTTCATGTCTTGAAAGCGCAATTTAGAAAATATGTTAGATTTATACATAGCATTGTTCTAACTTAGGTATTCTGGCACAAAATCGGACTTTTTCTAAAATGACATAAATTAACTATTTTTCTTCCATATTTCGATTCTACGATTCAAATTATGCCGAACTGCCAAGTTTTGCAAAAAATCGTTCGTGTACTTTTTAAAAAATTAGGTCTCAAAATTTTAACTCCTGGATGTGAATTGAATCTGGTATATATATTTTTAATACCTATTTTTGATTACATTTACTTGATTCCTTCTTCCACAGTTCCGAATTTAGGTTCAATCCAAATAAAATATCGCAGCTATTTTCTGATTTGTTTTTAAAATTTTTATTTTTTAGTAATTTGTATAAATTTTTCAAAAAAAAAATTTTGAATTATAAGATAGAAAATTTTTCTTGAAAAAGGTGAATTTCTAGGCATCTTCTTAAAGTAGAAGTATTTCTAGTCATATCTGCAAAAAATTAGTTTTTATTCAAAATTTCTAAAAAAAATACAGGAATTTATATATTGGCCCCTTTTGAAATTTGCATATTTGGTATAAGCGATAATAACGTTAAGTGTGCTTTACGCAGTTTGTTAAAATTATTTGAAAAAAATGAACGATGCATTCTTTTTTTTTTTCGCTCGTGCACAGTGAAAAAAGGAGAAAGGAAAATAGGTTGTTATAGATTAAGCATTTCGCCAAGTGAATTATTCTTGGTGCAAATTGAAAAAAGCGCGCGAAGATAAATTTTTTAATTTCTGGGTAAGTTTCCTGTCAAATTTTACAAAATTAAAATTTCGGCATAATTTAAATCATAGAATCAAAATAGGGAAAAAAATCGGTGTGACATTTCAGAAAAAAGTACAATTTTGTAACTCTGTATTTGAACAATGTTAATATAAATCGAATATTTATCCTAAATCACGCTTTCGAGATGTGAAAAACACAAATGAAATTTCTTTAATCGGTCTTGTAGAACGGAAGAAATAGAATTTTTTTGTTTTAGTCCAAAGGGCTTTGTTCCTAAAGGATTATTGTTTTCGTTTTGCGATTTTGCGTCGGAAACATTAAATGGCGGTTCACCTTTCAAACTGTTGCCACCAAATATTGCAGCCCTGTATTATATTTAAAGAAATTAAATAATAAAGAATGTGCATAAAAGTATGTATGTTTCACGCATTCTGATGAAACGAGAGTACGTAGAGTCATCGAATTTTGAATGACGTATTCCTGCTGCGAATATGGGCATTTGGAAGCCCAAATTTAGAATTATCGATTTCATATTTTGTAAACCTTTAACGAATTTTTGACGCTGAGCAGGCTCCCGAGCAAGGTTATTTAGATTTCCACCTAATGTGTACATACTGAAAACTATGTATAAAATAGCTCCCTAAATTTACCTTACTTTTGACAGTAATTTAGAATTGAATATAAGAAATACAAAATACGCTGCATTTGATTTGCTTAGCATCAATTAAGCGATAAGTCTGGACTAATGGATAAATCTAATTAATGGATAAGTCAATTAATGGATAAATCTGAAACTGCTCTTTGTACAGTTGAAGGCCAAGCAAGTAATACCGACTACATTTATGGCGTGATTTCTTTCATCTATTTTAATGCTACTTAAATTTAGAAAAAGTGTCTTGGCTTATCCCATAACTTAAGTCACATAATTTTGACCAGTTAGGTGTCAACATTACAACTATCGTCGCTCCCGTTAGCTCTTTAACATGATAAAAATAATAGTACTTGCATATTAGCTCGACCACCTTAGTAGAAGGCGCCAAATTTTCAGATTGCGCCAAATTCTGGCAACCATGTACACAAAGATTACTCACTTACAACAAGCAGCATCGCCGTTTCCATGTGTGTCGTATTCAAAGCGCCAAGAGTTTTTATAGTTCAAATCGTGATATTTTTTTTATCTTAAGCTGAATTTTAAAACATGTACTTGTGAGATTTGTTCGCACTGGAAGAACTGAAAATAAAATTTTCGCAGGAATATTGCAGTGAAGCCTCTAAGAGGAACAACTGCTTTGAATCTATTCCTAAAGCGATCGCCGCGAAATTTCTAGCAGAGGAGGGGAAAATTGCTCCTAATTAGGGTTACTGATTGATTTTTGAGATAAATACATAATTAAAGTGTAAGCTATACCTAATAAAAGTGGAACAAGTGTATGCAATAAGTTATTTTTTGCATCTTCCTTTTCCTTCTGTAAAAAATCACCAAATAGCGCCAAGGGGGTTACATTAATAATACGCACCCAACTGGAAGTATCAGACGAACTTGGAATTGCCCTGAGTGTTATCTCCAGGCTTTGGCAATGATTCTAAAATGATGGTAATGTAAGTAGACGTTACAGTACAGGTCGCCCCAGAGTTACATCGCCGAATGAGGACCGGTATTTGATAGTTACTGCCAAAAGAAACAGGCAGACACAGCCTCAGACCTGTCTCGTCAGCTCTCTTCAGAAACTGGTACGACAATTTCAAGGCAAACCGTGTACAGATGCTTAGAGCACATTGGTCTATATGCTCGTAGACCTGTCAGATGCGTTCCACTTACTGTCGCCTGCGGTTAGCCTGGAGTAGAGAGCGTGCATTGTGGACACCGCAACAGTGGGCTTGTGTGATGCTTTCCAGGTTGATGTGTGATGTTTTCCAGGTTTAGCTTGCAGTCTGATTCTCGCCGGACTTTCATATGGAGAGCTCCAGGTACCCGTTACCACCAAGAAAACATCACTGAACGACACCGTTACGGTGGTGCAGGAGTGCTCGTTTGGGGTGGAATGATTCGGGGTTCCAGAACTGACCTGAATGTTGAAATTGCAACCCTGACAGGACAACATTCTGGAGCCACATTTACGTAACATTCGGGGCGCCATGG
>KK119112.1:881277-927099 GCA_000611955.2 Stegodyphus mimosarum
TTTTTTTTTTTTTTTTTTTTAGATTTTTCAGATGATACGAAAAAAATCGCGCGCAAGGCGTCTTACAATCAAAATTTATAGTCTTTCCCTTTTTAACGGGAATGTGGATCCGCGACTATTTATGAGATTAATTTTAATGATACTTTGTTGTAATTAGCGCACTTGTAAGGATCATTTTAATTTTATAACCCATTATTTTACGTTAACTCACTTTCCTGTCAAGCCTCGTTTCATTACCCTGTCTGAATGCAAATTTCCAGAGCGCGCGGTATTCAAATTAGATAGAAAGATTAAAGTATTTAAAGAAATTTTTTGGAGGATGAAATCAGAGCGTGTTCTGCCTGCTTGAGGGTCACGTTGCTAACTTTGAACATCTACTAATTAGAATTCTGCGTTGAGTTATTCTTACTATTAACACTTACGCCGACTTGCGCGATATTTTAATTCTGAGGCCTTTAGTCTAGATTTAAATTCCATTGTCTTTGATTTAAAGCCAAAAGTGTTGGCTTATGTAAGCACAAATTGGTGCCATCTGTTAAACTTTATTTGGTCTCTGTGGTACTTACAAGACACCGCGGTAATTCGCCACATGTCTTTCAGAGTTTTAGTCTAGGGTGTGCTACCTAAGTAAATCAAACACTATACACTGATGTCGTTCGTTTAAAATCTCTGAAGCTTTCGTTTTCTAAGGTACCTCTACATTAATTGCAATTACCTGGGGTTGCTTTTGTTTGTCAGAGTTTCTCAATAGTGTGCTCATACACTTGCATTAAACAAAAAAACTTATAAACACTATGTACATTAATTTTAAGATATAAATTATCATTTCCTATTGCCTACCACCTTATGGCATGTGTCATGAAATCTATCTCTGATAATGCACATTTACGCAACAAATTACAGTCGATTCTTACTATAATGACACTAGCTTCCCTAAGAAAAACAACGTTAAAGCAAGTGGTCGCTAACGGAAAGGGGTTTTAATTACACTCAGTGTTGCACTAGACGTTATAATGGAAAGGTCTTTAACTCATTATATCGAATATAACTGTTATGTTCGTATTATGCATAAACTATTTTGCTCATTATAACCAGCATAAACTGCATCATGGCATAAGACTGTAGTAAATTCAGGTAAAGTGTATGATATAGTTGATACACAGTTTAGTGTAATCATGATTTCATAATTTTAGAAGTTTTCATCGCAGGAATAATGTTGAAAACTGTTAGACACAGTTTTTCTGATGTAGATATTATACTTTAGAAAATTACTACAGTTAATCTGATTTATAAATAGTATGTTTTTTATGTGTTTTCATACAGTTTGAAAGACTTTTAAGAAAAGGTGCTTAAATTTCTGAGTGGATGATTACAATTAAATCATTACATTAAATTTGTAATTAATATCTTTTTAGGATGCCGCTCGTGCCGTTCTTTCTCGTCTAGAAGCTATTGCCTTAACACAACGTCGAAGTTCACCCAGGTCACCCCGTTCTCCTCTCTCACCTCGTCTGAGCCCTGTTCCTTTGCCTTTATCTCCTAACTCCCTCCAAGTACCACACATCCGCGTCCGGAGGCACCGATCTTTACCCGATCCGCATGCCATACAAGCTCGTAAAAAACAGCAGCAGTTGGAGAGACTGCAACAGCATCGAAGTGCATCCGTCAGGCTCCCGGTAAGTTTACTGCATGGTGCTGCCATCTGTCAGCAACCTGATGATTTAATGAGGTATTAATTAATATATTCCTTTCAATTTGTTGTAATAATAGATTTTAATGCAATGTCCATGTTCATGTTAATGAAAGTGGGAGATAGTGGTTCCTAAAAAACCTTGAGATCACAAGCAAGGTAAAAAGGGCATGTGATAAAATATGGCTGTTTTTAATGAGAAAATTTGCAGTAGTTTAAGAACTATGAATATAAAAATTTTTCAGAAGAAAAGGAAGCACACTTTTCTTACGCGAATTATTTTTCTCAATGCTTTGAAAGTAATGTTGAATCATTAATAAGTTATTATTAATTACTGAATACCAGTAGTTTATTAATTATCAAACGTTTTTCATGAATAATGCAGATTCTTTTTACTATGATGGCATATTTCAAAAATGTGGGAATGCGGCATGCATTGTGAGCAGACGACAATAATAACAAAAATAAATATTACATAAAAATAAATATATTACGATAATAAAAATAAAAATAAGTACATAATTATATCAAAGTAAATTTGATTTATTTGGATTGTGAAAGCTGTAATGTTCTAAAGTTTTTTTTTTTTTTGTTATTACGAAAATGTTTATGAAGAAATGTTGCTGTGGTACGTTGTTCATAAATGCTGCTTAGCAAGGATATCAAACGCTTATATCAAACGTTATAGCTTATATCAAACGTTTAACTACATAACTCACGCAATCGTTAAAATGGCGAAAATAGAATAAGAATTTTTACTAAAATTATTTATTACATTTACGAATGTTTGTTGCCCAAATATCTAAATATTAGAATTTAGGTATTTGAACGGCAGAAACCCTAAAATTACTTCGTAGGCATGTTGGGACCTGCAGGCCATCACTGCTGACCCCTGACCCCTGACCCCTGAAGAACTAAAAATTAAAATTTTAGACTGGAAAAATTTTTGTTTGAATAATACCAAAACTTTGATTTAATCGTAAAGTACGCATGTAGAAATTCTGTGTGGAATAACACAGCTCATAGATTCACTCCTAGGCTTTGCAAATTTTATATTCGCAAATTTTGGCAATATTCGCAAATCTTCTATCACGGTTAAGCATAACCGCGGCTGGATTTCAGTGATAAAATGATTAATCTCCCCCTTCAAGCGTAGGAGGGGGGGGTCATTCAAATAAACCACAGTTTAAGTCCACACCACAAAAAAACCACAGTCGTAAGTCCGCCGGCTTTAAATTCACACGATATAGGCAGCTAATTCTGGTCTGTGCAAACGGGAGATAAAATGGCCCGGAAATGTCTTATGCAATATGCTTGAGTTGTTGAGTTAAATGGATTTTGTAGTTAGGAAGACGCAAACCTTTCGTGAGAATATGCTGTACAGTAGTACTTCATGAAATATTCAGATGCCGAATGAATGTTCGAATATCACGATGCCGAATGGATGTTCGAATATCACGATGCCGAATGGATGTTCTCGGACTCTCAGCCATATTCTAGCGAACAGCAGTAATGCTTTCTGTTGAACAACATGCACGAACAGATGTCGATGATCTGACATCTGTAGACGTAGTTTTCTCGAATTTTTCTGTTATTCTCTTAGCAAATAATGCGTTTGGAGCATACTCCTTACCAAAAACTAGACACAGTTTGTAAATCGTGGCAGTCACCATTTTGAAATTCATCAGATTTCACCATTTTTAAATAATATTAATTTATCGGCTTATATTTAACAATAAGAATTCGCTAATAGCGATCCACTTTTAATAATGGTACACTGCTACCATCGAAGCTTAATAGTTATTTTCTTGTCAAAGCACAATAGCAAAAATGACGCCAAATTTAAATTTTCCGCTCTGTTGGGGCACTCTTTACTTTCACCAGTCATATTTAAATTTAATACATACTTCATATATTTACACATCTGTGCAGCTGTTTTTAATGTAATGAATTAAATATGAACGTAAGTTCACCTAAATCGAATATAATGGCGAATTTATTAAAATTTGTTAACTACTAATAAAATTCATTTATCTTAACTATTGAGAACATATATTACAAAAATTATTGCTAAGAATCTTATAATTTTATAAATAGTAGACTGCATAAAAACTTCCTCCCTATTCTTTATTTCACTTTCGCAAAAGTATCATTGTCAGTGTATTCCTTCAAATAGATACGTAGTTAATTGAATTAAGTCAATTTTGTCTTAAATTTTGAGCTTCATTAAATAATAATATAAAAATAGTTTGATAGTAAATTTCTACTATTTTTGCTAAATGTGGCGAGGTCTATAAGATACATAATAAAAATTTTGGGTTGATTCGAAATATTTCAACCCCTGATAACGAGGCGGTCAAGTGAATTCCAGAAGTGGTCAGGAAAATTTCTCGGCTTATATTTTTTCTCCGTGATTAAGCGTCATGATGCAGTCAAACAGAGAGCCACACACACGCAAACAGACTTTTGGGCATGTCCCAAAATGTAGTTCTCGGTGTTTTAGATTGTGAGAATAATGCTTCTGTAAGCTGATCACTTTAGTTGAGAAATCGGGGAAAACCAACTTAGGTCACAGTAGAGGAGGAAGGAAAGAGGATGACTGCTATCATACTGTCGTGCTTTCAGTCAACGAAACATTATTCCAGAATAAATGCCAACTCGGGAAATAGTTGAACTATAGCGTAAAAATGGGAGGAGCAATGAAGAAATATGTACAATATAAAAAAAAGTAAATAAAACCGAAATACAGTATCAGTGAATAAATAAAATATATATGGCTTTTTATTTACAATAGTATACGTGGTTGAGAAAATATGCCAAGTGACAGAATTTTGGTCTATTAGGCTGGACCCTGCACAAAGACGAATGAAAATATCTTGTTCTGTGATTTCATAATTAAGAATTCGTGGGACACAAGCAACATTATTGCAAAGAGCTTTTTTGAAGCATGTATTCTGATAAATTCGGTGATGAGACGTAAAATAGTCTGTATGCTTTAAATATTCTTGTCATTAGCAGTTGTCCATGTTCAGTTGAGATTTGAGAAGTTGAGATTTTGAGGCATTTAGATATTCTCCAATTTGCTTCTTCAGTCTTAATTTGAATAGAAGTTCTTAGATACTCCAGCTTTAGTTTGTCTGTATAGCAAACCCTTGCCGAACACGGGGATTACGTCATTAACATATTTCACGTACGGCAAAATCGTTCTCCGCAAAGTTAACTTTCTATGGGAAAATGGGTTAGGTATAATTCAGATTAAGAATGTATGTATAATTTATACAAACGTAAATATTCCTGTATTTAAAAAAGGGAAAATTGCAAATCAGAAATTACCTATGCCTTTTAACGATTCGTTTAACTCCTTGCACGCTAAAGACATTTTATTCTTTTTATTATCGCTGGTTTCACCGTCGGCTGGTGTTATAAGATCATCGAATTCTTCATTTGTCATTTCACAATCGTTCGTTCTCGACTAATTCTTTAATTTTTGCTTCCATATCTTAAAATCTTTTGCTTTCTATTACTTTTGCAATTTGTACCATTTCCTTGGCTTCATTTTCAATCGATAGAAATTCTTTAAAGTAGTTGAAAGCTTCTGGCCAGCGGTCATTCATGCCAGCAAGCATTCATTGTTCTTGAATTCACTTGTTTCTATGCAAATTTAATCATTCACTATATAGTACCTTATATTGAATTGCTTCCAAAATGCTATTAGTATGTGTAATGCTTCATTTGCTGTCCCCATCCAATCCTTCGCTAGTGCTTCATTTGCAGAGATGCAAACATGCCTGACATAATAGAATTTGAATGTTTTTATGATTACGTGATTCATTGGTAGGGGTAAGGAAGTGGAATTCGGTGGAAGGAATAAAACCTCTACATTTCAAAGCTAAGTTGTGAGGGTTCCAGTGACGTGTCCTAGAAAATTATCAAGAATTAGGAGAATTTGAAAGCTCAGGTTTTGCTGCTCTAAGAAACGTTTGACTTCTTAAATGAATGAATTTTCAAACCAGTCCTTAAAGATGACTATGGCAATGCAGCCGACGATTTGCGGCGTACCGCTTATAACAGAAATTTTCCGACGAATTAAATGGAGACAAGGTCCTGTTGGATTAAAAAAAAGAGTGACTGAGCAAAATTCACGAGGCATGATCATCTTACTTTTATAGTATAACGATATAAAGTTTTCTTTGCTATTCTTACAATAATTTGAAAATAATTAACTGTTAAGTAACAATTTAAGCAAAAATGTAGAAATAGTATGGTTTGTTTGAATAAGGGATTCAAAATTTAATTTTAAAAATGTTCTAGTATTTTTTTGCAGATAATTAATATATCCATTTGAATTAAACTGTAACTACCGATGTTATAAATAGTAATCGTAATAAATTAATATTTACCGAATTTAATTGTTTATATTATTTATTATAAACAATAATCGTAATAAATTATTTATTATAAATAATAATCGCAATAAATTAATATTTACCGAAAATAACTAATGTATTATATTAACAGTATGTAAGATCTACTGTCTATCTCTTGTGTGAAATCTGGAGAGTAGTGACTGCACAGAAGAAGGGTTTAAACTACCCTTTATTACACTCTTTATATTATTTACAATGCTCAACTCGACGCTAACACACTACGCCTCTGCTTGGGCGGTAACTGAAACAGTAAGAATCAAACTAACAAAATTTGAAGATATTAACAAGTAGTAGAATTACGCTACTGGACTCAGACTATCCTGTTTTCTAACAGAGTGTTGAAGATTTAGTGGCAGCAAAATAAAAGCTGTTACTCTACGTTTAACCAGAAATAACTACTAAGTCGAAGCTCGCGCTATAACACGCACAGAGTTTTCCAAAACTGTCTAACTTTCCCTTCTAGAACTTGATATTTAAACTTTTTTCCCACTGGTAGAATTTGCATTCCTTCACACGCGCTACCAAATTTAAATATTCTGGCACTGACAATTAGGGGAATGAAGGCTTATAGGAAAGGACTTCAAATTAAATTTAACTGGTTATTTAAAATAAATATAAATCCCTACATTTGCCCATGCTAGAATTTAGCATACTTGGATAAAGATCCTTAAAGACCTGTTACAAACTGATAAATTCTGCAACTACCAGGCCCTGAGCTCCGTTTACATTCAAATACTAAAGTTTAAATTATAACAGAAAGACATCTTTTCGTCACTGTTCCGCTGAACTTGCTCCCTTATCTTTTAACTGGCATTCAGTCATCTCCTTCCAGTCATCTGGAAGGAGTATTTGTGAATACATGTTTCTATCAATAAATAACACTTTAAATTCACACTACTTTTTTTATTAAGTTTCTAATCCTTTTGCATTTATCGTAGATTTCTCAATTTTCCAAACATTACGGTGTTTTCGGGTCACAATTACTCATTTCACATCCATGCTTAAATTTTAAACTTCATCTCCTTTTTGGCTTCCCACAATGTGTGGTGAAAACGCAACTGTAATGTGTTACAGTGAACAAACGCTCCACTTAAACGCACATCGACTTGTTAGCACATAACAACCTTCTTAGACACACCCTAAATTCAGTTCTTGATTCTCCATGAGCTAATAAACATGAAAATTAACTAGAGTGTCGGTGGAGAGTCGTACAAAACACATGCATACCAAATATTTTCCACATTCGGATTAAACACATGTAAGTGTTCTCTCAAAATCACATGATTTGACTTGTTTAACATTTCATTTGAGCGAACTCAATTGAATACATTAAATTTACACTCTTTAAATTATTTACAAGGCGTCAACCGGAAGCTAACACACTACACCTCTGCTTGGGCGGTAACTGAAACAGGAAGAACCAAACTCAAAATTTGAAAGTGTTAACAAGTAGTGGAATTGCGCTACAGGGCTCAGACTATTCTTTTTCCTAACAAGAGCGTTAAAGATTTAGCGGCAGGAAAATAATAGCTGTTACGCCACGTTTAACCAGTAATAACTGTTAAGCTGAAGCTCGCGCTACAACACGCACAGAGTTTTCCCAGACTGTCTAACTTTCCCTTCTAGCACTTGATATTTCAACTTTTTCTCCCACTGGTAGAATTTGCATTCCTTCACGCGCCCTACGAAATTTAAATATCCTGGCACTGCCAATTAGGGGAATGAAGGCTTATAAGAAAGGACTTCAAATTAAATTTATTCAAATAAATACAAATCTCTACAAATGTTTAAATTTTTAATTTTGTTAATAATTTATTTATTAATTGATTGTTATCCACGTCTCCCAGTCTTACAAAAGATATAGCCGACCAGGATTTGTATCATTTCAACTGCTTGTTGAGACGTGGCGGTAAAAGCCTGCAAGGAGAGACGACGAGTATAATAATTTTTTCCGATATCTTTTCAATTTACGGTAAGGAGTATTTTTTTCATGGCATTTCAAATGTTATATAGCTAGCACGTGTTAGCCATTTCTTCTGCTAATCATTGACGCATATGATAAGTTCGTTTTTCGGCGAATGAAATTTCCTTCTGGAGTTAAACTGTCGACGATTCGACTAAGATAAGTCTGCCTCATATTGCCATTCTTCAAAACTTGTGTAACAATGATGCGGACTGACTGCGATAGCAATATAGTATTGTTATGTGCAATAGATTGGATAGTTCGCAATGGATGGGATGCACAAGTCCAGTAATAGGTTAATATGTAAGGTTTTAGTTAAACTAACCAAGTTTTATTTTAATTTAAATCTGTCTATCTCCTTTCTGCTTCAACTTCCCGTCAGAAGAAGCGCGCGGTTTTAGCTTATGCTAATTTTGAAGTACAGCCAAGTAGTATTTAAGCCAGAGGTAGAAACCTCTCGGGGTGTGAGAGCTTAGTCTCAGATCACGGTCACGCCGCTCAACGTTCGTCTGACCAGCTAGCAGTTTAAAGTTATAAGCCATAGTGCTTGCTACGTGATTGCATTGTAAAACAAATTGAAGTGCGCTAGTATTAGTATATCTTGCTGCGCACCCTTTTAGATAGAGGCCAATCTCCGCGAATTGCTCTGCGAAGCAAAGTTTGATTTAATTTCTATTTTAGGTTTAGTATTTAAATTTAGTTGATTGTTAAGTTCGACCCAAGTGCGGTCTTTTACGTTCTGTATCTCTCCCGAGTTGGGAAGTTTGTATTTAATAGTGATTTAATAAAAGAGGATTTCAAATCCCTTCACGCGCAGTTATTATCCAGCCCAGCAGTTACATCAGAACATAGCGTACCTTCCGCTCCCTGTTCCAGTTCAGGACTGAAAACTTGAGGTTAAGAACCCTTTACAGAATTTACCACGTTTCACAGAACACTCAGTCCTCATAAATAAAATTTATTTTTATCGAAAGAAATATTTCAGAACTCTTGATATTTTCCACAGAAATGTTCGTAAAAGTGTTTATAGTATCACACACTATAATTAGTAATTACACATCGAACTACTAACGACGTCAATCACAACGCAGTGTAAAGCGCTTCTAAAGAGAAAGCTAACTTGGATATCTCAGTTCATGGAACTAAACAACTCGCAGTAACAGTAACTAAACACTTGAACTCAGACGCTCTCTCTCCCGGCTTTTATAGTTTTCAAGCGGTCTTTATAACTTTCAAACTCCGCTCAGCGGGATGGCCACTAATTTTTTTCCTGTGTCGTTGCTGGGGAATAATCTTATTTCCCGTGCTCTGGGAAGTTCCGCAGCTTCTTCGTACATTACCTTCAGCATCACAGTTCCAGCACCTTAGGAATGGTTTCTTGTCACGCATATTCCGTGTCAAGACATAGACTTGTCTGTTTAAATAGTCTCTCTTATTATGTGTCCTGCAATTCCTTCGTACGTACCCACATTTCCAACACTTTACAGTCGGTTTCTTCTCCCTCCTATTCCGTATCAAGGCGTTGTCTTGTCTGGTTAAATCATCTAGGCGAGCAGATATTTGATCTACTGGCTGTTGAACTTGCGCAGGTCTGATTGGGTGTCGGTCTCTACGAGTTGCTTACTGGGCTGCCTCGAATTTCATGGCGTACACTAGAGCTCGTTTTAAGTCCTTGACATCTGCCATTTGTAGATCTTTCTGTTTTTAGGATCCCGGATGCCGTCGATGAAGTAACTGCAGAGACAGGATTTCCCTTGTTTCCGTCGGGCCATTGTATTATATACATATATACATTCCAACTAAGCGACTGGAATTCAGATGCTCTCTCTCCGGGCTGTTATAGTTTTTAAGCGGCCGCGGGATATTTCTATTACTTTCTGCTTCTCGAAATTACTAGAAAGCAATACAAGGGTGGAATTACGGTAACAGCTAACATAGTGGTCAATTACATTTACTCAATTTCAATATATATTACAGTGATACAGGGACCAAACCAAAATGTCGCCAAATTTGGAGACATTTGGCAATTTCTACCCAAATTTATCGACAAAATAAATCGCCAATAAACCGTTGTTAGCTTGGCGATATTTCGCCAAATGACCGAGATACCCATTCACCCAATTTTAAATGCACTTGCCCCTGTGTTCTTACTTTTCCGCCATAGCTTTCTCCTTAAATTTGTCTCGCGCTACATTACACAGAAAAAATACAATAATTTTACTTATAATTCGACTAAAATGATCTAAGTACGAAATTTGTAACACTATCTTTACCTCTTCTTTTTTTTTTTTTTCGTGTGTTGAATCTGTTACAAAACATCCAAAAACTGTTTAAGATTCGAGAAGATTGCAATTTATCACAGCATTTATATGCCTATAATAATTAATATTACGTAGCTGCAAGCAAATAAATGTTCACATGTATATACTCCTTTCTTGATAATTATATAATACTTGATAAATTAATAACATGATGGCATAAAAATAACCAATAACAAATAATTAAATAAGAACTTAAAAATATCATATAATAATAATATAATAGAAAAAGTATTATTACGAATTTTTATATATATATATAATTTTAGTGACGCTATGTTTAAAATTGTAGCATATTTTGTATAAAATAACATGAAACTCTGAAGAGTCAAACCTCTGCCGAAAACATAAGTTTACATGGGCACGTCTATATAACATTGTAGTAAATGGCTACCTCGCTAAACTGGTAAATTATCGCCAAGCTTGCAGTGGTTTTGGCAACTAATTTTTGGCGGCTTATTTTTTTTTGCAAAAAATCGCCAAAAGTTGTCAAATTTGGTGACATTTTGTTTCGGTTCCTATAGTAATTGGTATTGTAGTTGGATCACTGTAATTAATCCTTTAAGGTAACTGTAACCGTATGCGGAAAGATTTCCGTAGGAGCTTCTCTTTTTTAAATGCGCTTTGCATCGCGTTGTGTTTAACATTCTTTGTAGTTCGAGGTGTAACTACCGATTGTACTCTGTGATACTTAGAAGAGCTGTATGAGTATTTTTCTGGAAAGTTCCAGAACAGTGAAGTGTTTCTTTGGTGAAATAAATTTTGTCAAGCTTATCATCAATTCTGTGTGTATTCAATTCATTACGAACCCGTACACAACGATATTATTTATTAGTAATAATATGATTTAATTATTTGTGATTATTGGTTTAAATATAACTGCTTGAATTACTAGCATTGATAATACTAGTGTAATAAATTACTAATTTCTTTTTAAATCCCCAATTTGTCATGAATTAAATTCATTAAAAATTATTCTCACACACTTGAAGCAACTCATAGACATAAATATTATATTTAACAATTCCAGTAGAATCAAATGAATTAAAATTAAATTAAACTGAATTATAATATAACAGCAAACAATTAGTTTTACAAATTTTTCATAATGCAATTTCTGTACGTAATAAGATTGATCCTTAGGTCATCCCTCTCAGACAGCTGGAAGTCGTACCAACTAAGTGCATCTAGGGTAAACATTTAAGAGTATGATCGAATTCGCCCTTCTCAGAAGCCTAACTGAAGTTCTTGATAGAGACAAAAAATAATGCTTTATAAAAAAAACCTTCTTCCAAGGCCGCCAGGTCACAACGCTTATATATTAACATTTTCCCTCATCGATGAAATAGATTTTTCCGCTAGATGATGCCAAGTTTCTTTATGGTGTAATCGTGTAGTAATACATTTCATAACTTATGTCATTTCTATCAACAACAAACATAACATAAAAATTACGTATCCCGTTTGCGGGTAACGTATATCTCGCGGAAAGGTGTGGGCTGTATGCCAACTTTTTGACAAGGAATGAAACTGACTACAGATTGCCAAATTTGATAACATAAATTGCTGTTAGCAAATATTTAAATCCAACCCACGCAACACAAATCAACTAGTATCATTCCAAAAATGTCACACATCCTTCATATAGTTTATTAAATGCGTAAATCGATCTTATTAATACTCACATCCTTCATATTAGTTTATTAAATGCGTAAATCGATCTTATTAATACTCACATCCTTCATATTAGTTTATTAAATGCGTAAATCGATCTTATTAATACTCAGTATATGCTTGCATAAATAAAAATACTAGCAATATTTGCAAACTTATGCGTTGTTACGAAATCTAAAATTCTAAATTTAAAGTCATAGTTAATTTTTATTGACACTTTTCTAAAGACTTATTTCCACAAAAAGTAAAGAACTAAATAAAATAAAATAAATGAATAAAAATAAAATGTTTGAAGTCTTGAAAGCATCTAAAATCTCGATGAATTTCTCAGTAAAATTTTCTAAAAATTAAAGAATATGAAAAATCATAAAAAGTGCTTTTCTTGTCTTTTAAAAATTAGTAAGCCCCTGATTCTCTAAAGAATAGAATAGTGCTTTAAATTAAAATGATCAACCAATGTACCTGTATTCTGTCCAAAGTTCATCCGTGTTTCCAGTCCTCGATGAGCAGTCTGTAATATATTTGTATGCGTTAATAATGATGTTGACTCGTCTAACAGACGGAGAGAACTACATTTGTACTGTTCAGTGCTCTCTCTCTCTCTCATTGTTCTCGATTATTTTCATTTTCGAAAACATTACTTGTAAACATTAATCAACTGAGTGGATCCACGGTACTCACACTTTTTATTCACAATTTTTTTTCTCTTTGCTTTTCTGAATTATATTACCGAGATGTTAATGTCATTGCTAGCTAATAATAATTAAAATAACAATAATAAGAAGTAAACAGCAACTAAAATAGGCAACTCATGCCTTAAAGCAAATCCATATCATAATCTCTTAAAACTAACACTGAAACAGTTCTCAGAATGAAAATCATGAAATTAGATGATGATAATAAGGCTTATAACCTCCTGTTGATTGTATTACTGGAATCTTAAAATAAACAATTTTTTAAATACATAAAAATAATATCTTATCTGTTTCCCAAAACAAAATTTTTAACGCAGGATTTCATTTTTAACTGCTTTACAAATCGTTGCTGTCCACAGGCTCAAAACAAAGAATAATTAAATTAAACATTTTGATATTTTCCAATGATTTCAGATATTCAGCTAGTATTTTCGTGTGTTACTTTTCCTTATAAATTTTATAAAAAATCCAAAAAAAAATAGCGAAAACGTTGGAATCTTTTTTACAATTCCAAGCAGTAACGTTTTTTGCCGCGGATGTCTTCATTATACAGATATTTTCATTAATTTATATTCCAAATATAAAAAGTATACAGGATATAAAAAAAGTATAATAAAATTCTGTAAACGTAAACATTGATCAGCTGACTGCGTCCACGCCACATACATTTTTTTCTCTTCAACTTTTCTAATATTAGACAAAAATAATATCTACTGTTGTCGACTTTTGAAATTAGGCTTTTATTTTTTTTAAAAAAAATTAAACCTCAACCAAGAAGAATTTAAGTTTTAAAAGCTCCGGCATTTGGTTTTGTATTTCTTTTTTGAATGTAAAGTGATATAAACAGAAGAATGTTAAAATATTATAAACGTATATTATCATCTCAATTAAAAACAGAAATATATAGAAGCTTATAATCTGTTAAATATCAAATCTTAGCTAATATTGTAATTCTTTAAAGAAAACAGCAGAAACGAAACGAAATCTGAACGGAACATAAGAAATAGATACCTATTGTTTTATAAGATATTTTCTCCCTTCTTTCGGCGGGCCTTCGTGGTGTAACTGAAAGCACACTTGACGCGTAATGGAGAGGCCTAGGGTTCGAGTCCCGGCGAAGGTATTTTTCACCTTTTCTGCTTCAAAAAAACCTAATGACTCTACAAGTGGCGCCCAAACTAAAAGGGTAGGGGAGGATAATTTGTCACTAAAGGATTTGGCGACTGGGTCCCTAATCTCCAGTCTCCTTTTAAAAGGGGGAGTATGTAAGGTATTTTCTCCCTTCTTTCCGCATGCGTTCGTGAGGTAATTGGAATCATACTCGATGCGTATTCGAGAGGCCCAGGGTTCAAGTTCCGACGAGGACATTGCGCATTTTTCAAGTTCTGGCTTCAAAGTAACGTAATGACTCTTTCTTTACTGACCCCTGCATCTTTTCCTACATCCAGTTTTCAGATGTCTGGGGACAAACTACTTACACTAGCAATTCTGAGAGCACAGGTCAAATGAATATCTGCTAGCGTGAATGTCACTGGACATTTGCTACTTTTCATAAGCGAGAAAAGCTGTTTACACTAGCACCTACTACCGAATACTGAAATCACGTACGATGCAAAAAGGTGGTTTCCTGGGAGCAGTGCAGGTAAGTATTTGTAAAATTTGGGGATACCCACCTTGCTGCATTTTAGCTTTAGTGTTACGTCGCACTGAATTCCATCTGTAAATGAACCGGCGTTTTCTGAACTTCGGCTGAGAAAGTGATATTATACAAAAACCGTCTCTATAATCCGTTTTTTACTATTGTATTATAATTTTACATTTTTTGTTGTTTTCTCGAGCTGAAAGGAGAGCCGCAGGAAAATGAGTCAAGTGCGATATACTGCCTGAAGACCATGAGTTTTACACTCTTGATATAAGATAAATACATTATTAAACAGACAAAAACGGATGAAAATTTAATTTGGTTTCACAATAATTGTACGACGGCGAATGAACGACGTAAGTGAAAAGTGATGAGGAAGAGATGTTATTGTTTGGATAAAGTGTCTCTTTCCATTTGAACATCTTCCGTTTGGTTCATGTCCGTGGTCGGAAGCCATCATAGCAGTGCACCCACTCACTCACTAGCTTAGGAAAGGTAAGCTTAGATTTGATGCATTATCGTAGCTTAGGTAAGGTATGATAAAGCAACAAAACATGTGTGGTCAATTATAGAAATCCACAAGCTAGAATTAAACGTTATAACGAAATAACAAATTATGCACTTTGCACAGCATGTTCTTTTCATTTAGTTGAAGAGACAGTGTTGTCTGCAAGCTGTATTATATTTCAATTGAGTAAAAGGAATTTGTGCATTTTTTCCTGCTTCACCTAACTGCTGGAACGCTTTGGAATCTAAATTTGACCATAATAAGATAATTTTATTTTTACTAGACTATGTGATACTATAGTCTGTTACTTTAAAATAGACATTTCAAAGACTTTGCTAGTCACACCCCCCCATTTGCAAATGTACCTTGTGTCGTCATTCCGCAAAGCATTGATTTTTACCACATTATCTGAGAGTGTAGTCCAAGCCAGTTTTCAAACAGATATTTTACATGAAGCGAAACATGCTAAAATGGAAAAAAAATGCGGAGAAAAAAATTGAGGCGACTCGACCTTTTTTTCTCAGCTGTTGTTTTCATGGTTACGAGTCAAATCGATGGCAGAAAATAACCTTGAAGTTTATGAGGTATATTCTCTCTCCTTTGTGCATGCCTTCGTGGTGTAACGGTAGCACACTCGGCGCGTAATCGAGAAGTCCAGGTTCGAGTCTCGGAAGGCATTGCTCATTTTTCATAAACTTCTGCTTCAAAATAACCTACTGATTCTATAGCGGCGCCTAAATTGAAAGGTAGTGGATGATGATTTTTCGCCACCAGGATTTGGCGATTGGGTCCCCTAATTCCTAGTCGCCCTTTGAAAGAAGGTGTATATAAGGTGTATTCTCCCTCCTTTCTGCATGCCTTAGTGGTGTAAGGGTAGCACATTCGGTGCCGATTCGAGAAGTCCAGGCTCGAGTCCCGGCGAGGGCATTGCTCATTTTTCAGGTCTCCCGCTTCAAAAAATCCTAATGACTCTAAAATTTTCTATTTTAAACAGACTATAGGGGTCGCGCTGAGCAGATGCTATAAGAGCAATCCGAAATAAGTATTATGAAATACGAAGTGCTTTGCTTCAGCGTTCTGAAGATAATTGCAATACCTTTTTCAAGCCGAAAAAAAGAACACATTCAGTAAAAAATGAGGAATGCTATTTGAGACAAAATACTGCGCAAAAAATGAACACATCCATCAAATTTGGACAAGCTCTAATAAATTTGTAGCATATTTTATCGCTATGCATGCATGACATATGGGATAAATATAAAGAAATTTAAAGTGCGGCATTAGCAGTATCTGACACGAAGCTTTGCGGAATTACTCGAGACGCAGCAACAAAACGGAAATGACTTTTTGATGAAAACCAAAGGAAAAATGACATCCAATTAACTGGACAAGCAGAATTCAAAATAAATATATTATGTTGTAAGGTTTTACGTTAATTAACTCATTATTTTTATCTTTACTGTTACTTCCACCTTCCTCGACTTCCACTAGGATGTAAGTTAGTTAACATGTATAAGAACAGAGTTCTTGTTAGTGTGAGCTTTTGGTAGTGAACCTAGCCCAGCTCTTAGAATTTGCTTAATCGGATATTGTTCACGTATTTTGTATCCTGGGCTAACGTTTAGATTAAGAGTTTACTTTGTGAATTCTAAAATCACTCACTTAAGTTTAAATTGAATATTTTAAGATAGCTTAATTCTCGCAACCAACGAAACTTGATTACGGAAAGCACGAGCTGTGCGTTTAAATTTAAAAAATGTTTATTTAAACCTTTTTTTGAGTATAATTGTTTTACTAAGACGGGAGTGATATGTCATCTGATAATCTATACGAAGCTAGAGTTCAGTTTTCTAAGTAATTGGTTTCTATACAGTATTATTTGTGACAAAATGTCTAACAAATTTGCCGGCCAGATTGTGCAGTGGTTAATGACGGTGATGGCTGTACTCAAAACAAAGGGTTGGAATCTCGGAGAAAGCTAGGATGTTTGTAGGCATATAGTATCTCTGCGGCAAGGGACATTCAAAATATACGGCGAGTTGAGAGGCTGGCGGTAGAAGAAAAGGGGCAGGGGAACCTCGAATAGCTCCAGGGGTGTTCTTTCTTAGAATTCCGAGGAGCAGAAGCTCAACAGTTAGCTAGGCCCAGCAATGCTTCCATCGCCTATGGTATTACAGAGGGCCTGAATTAGCTTTTACCTGTACCTGTTGTAAAATTAATACAAAATGCAAATTTTACAGAATTTGAAGATTTAAAAAGTTTATTAGATTCTACAAGCCAAATAAAAAAATTCACTTCAGTGATATTGATGTTAAAGAAACAAACGAACAGTTGATTCGATTTGTTTTATTAATGGCGAGAAAACAAAATGTGTTAAGCCCGAAAGATACGATACGTGCCAGGTCATAAAAAAATAACAATATTTCATCTTCTTTTCTTAATATCGAAATATTTTAAGAATTTTCCCAACTCTACTGTCAAGTAATGCAACAAGAGACATAACTTTAAAGTAAAGTGGGGTAAGTGCACATTGGTTTTTGTAAAGTTGGAATTTAAACATTTGTATTTTCAGTTTGATATGTAAATACTTAACGCTGTCGGTATCAAACACTTCGCTCTTTTTATTTATTATTATTTATATTATTGTTATTGTTGTTTAATAAATATTAACTAAGATCCTAAGCTTCCTTTTAAATTTTTATTTTTATAGGATATTTTACAAAATGTAACCTACTCTGCACTTTCTCTGGAATGGGACAAAAGCGTAACTTTGTTTTAAAAATACTTTGAAACCATGTTGAACCTAGACATAACTTTGTTACTTTCTCCCTTGGTTTACTAATGCCTGAGTTTATTTGTCATTTCTGTATGTTGTACACTTATACACAATATGTGCAACTGGGTAAGAGCAGAATTATTAACAAGCCTGCCATAAAATATTTACTTGATTTAAACAAGCGAAACACGTTCATTCTTGTGGACATCTATGTCGAATAGCTCACATTAGCTTTTAATAGATTACTACATATAAGCTTAAAGAATTTTCTCTCATATTATACAAAAATAACGGGTATACGTACGTACTCCACTTATTTATCTATTTTTAATTAAGTTAAAATTACTTAAGTTATTCAACAGCGCAAAAAAGGCTATGGTCTTTAGCAGTGATATGAAAAAGATATTTTCGAACAGTTACTTTGCCAAGATATTGTTGATAATTTTTCTGTAAGAAAAATTTAAATTTTTTAAAAGTTGTAGAGTCATTAGGTTTATTTCGAAGCACCAGAGATGAAAGAGCAATGCCCTCGCCGGGACTCGAACCACGGACCTCTCGAATACGCGTCGAGCGTGTTGACCACTACACCCCGAAGGCATGCTAAGAAGGTGGGAGAAATACCTTATAAGGTTGATTAATAATTCTATATGTGTATTTCCTTTTGGAACAGCACACCTTTCATATTTTAATTTTGATTTAATTTTTATCTCTTAATTTTACATACGTAATTAATTAAGAATCAAGTATTAATTAAAAATTTTTATATAATTATATTATATTTTTATATATATAATTAGCTTCAGGTGCTATGCTACATCTCCGGTCCATGCTGGTTATTGACAGCTTTGAAATCATTTGACAGAAAGCATGAAAAGGATGAGGGAGGAGAAAAGTAATATAGTTTAAAAGCCAGGAAAGAACTGTCATTTTAAGGTTTATCTACGACCGTTATTTTTATCCATCAACTGCTCTTTTAAGCTCATCAGCTATAATTTAAGATTTATCTCTTATGATTGGGGATGCAGTATTACGAAGAGACGGCTTTCTCGACTTAGATGCCAGATTAGGTTAATTGATTAAAGCAAAGCACCTCGAGGTCTGTTTGCCTGACCCAGATGTCAGAATCAATTGTGGTTTCATAGAAAATAATAACAGAAAAAATTATGCCTAAAATTTCAATGGCGAATCCATTTCCAGCTATCCTTTTCTGGTCAGAGGAAAACCCAGTTATCTTGCACCATCTCGGAATGAAGGTAGTGGCAGCGACAGCGAAATTTCGAGTGAAGAACAAAGCAGAAAAATATATTCTTAATAAAGAGCGAATCGTATTAAATATGCGCAAGGATAATATGGAATCTTTACATTATGTAGGTTACCAGCAAAAGGGATTCATCCAGTAATTATGCATTGTAGAGACATTAGGTTATTTCGAAGCAGGAGACATGAAAAGTAAGCAACGCCTTCGCCGGGAATCGAACCACGGACCTCTCGGTTACGCGTCGAGCATGCAGACCACTACACCACGAAGGCATGCGAAGAAGGCGGGAGAAATACCTTATAGCATAATCGGCTATAATTATTCATAATTATCAATCATCTTAATGAGTTTGATAAATTTATTTCATTTATTGCAAATTAATCCCATTTATTAGCTCACTAGCTGTAGTGGCAATATGATATATACTCACTAGCTGTAGTGGCAAATATGTTAAATGGTACTATATTAATCAAATTTAGCAGGCTTTTATGTATAATCGTTCTATGAGGAGTTATATTTAATGGTTGGTAAATTTGCAAAATTTTTAGCATATTTATTTATCAAATTTACCAAATTCATTTCAGTGTATGAAAATTCATCAGTAAAAATGAGAAATTTTATAACACTTAATAAACTCACTAAGATTACTGAGATTATATACGTAGATAGTAGACGGCGATTATTTATAATTACTGATTTAATCGTTTTTACTGAAATAGATGCAAGTTATCTCGATTATTGCAACTTTTAATAAGATTTTATATTTCTCAGTTAATGCAATAAATTTCCTAAGCTTTCCAAAATTGAATTTAGCACACATTTTGAAGCCCGTAACATCTTCACTCGTTTAGAACTTTCTTAGTGTCTAGAATGCACATGGATATGCGTTTTGTGCATATATGCTTAACATAAAAAGGAAATTAGAAAGCTGTTTGGGTCGTTATGTACTCCTTTCGTTCTGATAATTTTAATTGGCATTTGAAAAGTATATTTTTAACATAAACCGATTCTAAATTCTTGTCATGATAATCTACTTCCTAATTAAAGATATAAGAAACATTAAGAGATACTTAAATTATAAAAATTATGATCTGTACCCGCAGATTGAAACGTTTAGTACTAAAACTTTAATGAAGTCAGTGCCAATGAAAAACCAAATTTTTACTACCAAAATATTATACTGATCATCAGTTTTCACTTCATTGCCTTCATCCGCAAAATACCGTTTCTTTTAACAGAAAAACGAATGCAATTGTTTTCCAAAAACATATTTGCATGTATATATACATATTATATATATATATGTGTGTAATAGGATGACTTGGAGAAAGCTGCAACGGTTTGGCGACGGCTCTCTGCGTTATGATAACTTGGAGAGGCGTAGTTAGAAAGATGAAATTTGAAGACAGACGTAGCCCATAAATTCCACACATAGTTTTATTCCTGCGTAATTAATTCTGATGACACATATTCTTTTTGCTTTTCCATTATCATTGTAGGTGCGCTATGCACCCCCACAATTTTATACAGACTATATTTTTAGAACAATGGACAATGAGCGTACTGGCTTAGATTGCTTATTAAGAGAAAGATTTCATTTCCCGAAGAAATTGTGTGTTCAAGTTCCGAATTAGCTACGTCATCACCGTTACGCAAGCCATGTGACAGACTGATCTAGAAATGACGCGATACAGAAACATTATTACTATTTTTAGAGTGGAGAGAGGAATATATGTATATTTGTTCCTTACATAAATTACTGGACTTCGTATATTACTGGACATGGCCCCTTCCCCGCATATTTCTATAAACGAAATATCTCTGAAAGTTACTCATGTGTATGCGGAGATAGGTGCACTGCATTTTTGACTGTCTCATAACGGAGAAACTACATCTTAACTTAAAAAACCGACTCAGAACTTGGATCCATTTTTAAGATATTCAACATTAAATAAACACCTTCAAATAAAAATACAAAAAAATAATCGAGTTCTTAGCAACAAAAGGACAAGAATTATGTGCCCGCATGTAGTTTAATCCTCTCAGTTTCTCTTACAACTAGTTATACTACAACTACAAAAAGTAGGATAGCGCAAATCGTCCATAGAACTTTGTATGTAATAATTGAGTTCTTTTTCAGTCATAAAATAAGTTAAAAATTCAAATTAATGTAACTGCATTGCATCATATATATTCATAACAGTGATATGTTAAATAGAATTAATATAGTATAATTTTTATGATATGGACTTTTGTAAACTATGTGATTACAACAAAATGAATACAAATATGAACTCTATGTAAAAATACGTTACATGTAAACAGAATTCCTTGCAAGAAACGTAAGCATCACGGAACTGTCTGAAAGAACTGTAGAACTTCTTCTCACAAAATACTGAATCATACAAACAATCGCAATTCATGTGATTTAACAATATGCAACAAATTTGTAACTACCATGTAAAATCTGTGGTATCACTATGTAGAAGTAATATTTATGGACCACCATGAATAATGTAACTTTTCATTGACATAAATGCACAAACAAAGCACTGGAGAAATGCTGACGAGTTCCTAATGCACTGCTGGCAATGGTAGTGGCCGTGGTGTAGCGTGAGCAGGCATCTACTGTTCTAAGCTACGGTATTCGTGAAACTTAGTAGGAAGGGACAACACCTGGATTACCTGTTGGTAAATATCTGGTGTCCCCCATACTTGTACCTGTGTATTTGTATGTATATATGTTACGGTGAAACACCGAAATCAGGAGAATGTCGACTTTCACCGGTGAATGTCAACATTCACATAGTCGCTTGTCGCTTGGTGTATGTCCGAAATATTTTCCAAATACTCTTATTTCTGACTTACACCAGTGAATGTCGACATTCACCATGTACTAATGGTGAATGTTGAATATATGAGAATATTATATTTTCTTCTCCGTAATTCAGTCGCGAAAAAACACACAAGTACTTAAAACACACAATACATTCAAAATGAGAAAAGAAAATAATAGAAGTTAAAAAACTTACTTAATTATACAGTACGTTCTAAATGAGAAAATAAAATAATAGTAATAAAAAACTTACTAAATTATGTGATTCAAATCTGATTAATTGCAACAACTTAGACTATTATGAGACTTTGAATTGCACACGAGGCCCTTGCTTTTACAACTGCATTTATGGGAAACAGCCAGTCGCCTCTCTTTTCGACCTACACCAGAGCATATCTGTGATTGTCGACATACACCGGTGAGGGTCCGAATGTACAAGAATGCAATGTTATATTCGATCTTTCACCGACGTATTTGGTGAATGTTGACATTCTCCGGTGAAAGTCGACATTCTCCAATTTCGGTCTTTCATAGTAACATATATATATATTGTTGCGTTATACGGGTTCGTGGATTTGAGAGTATCCGATGAAAACACGATGCAGAACAATAAAAAGCACAATTTATTTACAGGAATCACTATTTACAGCACAGTTCCAAAATTACCTTTAAAAGCGTCGAAAATCTACAATAAATACGCTGAAACAATCAGCAACACAGCTTCAGGCTGTAACTGTAAAGGTAGCTTCACGGCAACACTAGACTTATAATAAACACCGTGGAACAATCACCAATACACTGTCAAGCTATACTGTAAAGATAGCTTCACGGCAAAGCACTATCTCGATCGCTTTCCGTTCACAAAACTCTCGCGTAGCTATTCTCACAATAATCACAACGCTCACACTACTTCACAATCTTGCAACTAACTCGTAACAACCGCTCTCCGAAACGCAAAGGTTTATATAGGTTTTCTTTAAGTTCCACACGTTTCGAGAAACATCTCGACAGGAAGTTGTTCTAGAAGCTTCCCGATTGGACCATGGGATATCGCCAATTTGGTCGCCAAATGGGCGATAAAGTCGCCAATCTGGCAACCCTACCATACATTATTTTATGGCAACCCTAGTGCTATGCCGGAAAGCTTACATACAGGCGCAACCGCCGAATTTTTCGTAACAATATTTTTGGTTCTTCATAGTGCACTATTTTGTATGGCCGGCAGTGTAATATTCTCGTTTATTGTTAGTATAATTATGATTTCTCTGCCGCTAATATGTACAGAGAGAGAGAGAGTCCATATGGGCGGCAGAAGTTAAATCTATGAGGTTCTTGATTTAGAAGGATATTTTAATGGAGCAGAACGCACATCAAATTCATATGCCGCACACCAAATACAAGTATATAACATACTAATAGAAAACTGCTGACGTCTTACATCTAGCTTTGAATTTTAATTCTTGTTGCCAACTCCGAAAGGTATCCCTAATAACTCTAAATATGATCAAACTATATATCACTGATTTATTACTCAGCCGATTATTTAACCTTTTGTGAATTCTTACATATATATACAAAAATGCGTAATATGGGGAAGATAAGATAACTTTAGTTTGCGGTAGTTCCTTAATTTCATTCTATTTAACCATTCTAATCTGGTTATTTCCTCTTTCCATCCTAAAAATAATAACTGCTTATAATAAATTGTTCTGAACTGCGTCATTTCAGAATTAATCCATATCACATTTTCTTTGCATAACGTTTATGACCCAGATACTTAGGTAATGCTTCAACCAATAAAGATTTGAAATCTGAGAAATGAAATTTAAAACTAACCAATAGGAGTTAATCTGAACTGAAATAGATTCATTCTGAATAAAGCTTTTATCTTAGACACGTCGCATTTCTGCTTTTGCTTGCTGTCCTGTGACCATGTTGCCATTTACCTGTCTTTCATCAAGGTCATAACGATTTAGAATAGGCACAAATGTGATCTAAAACGGGCGCGCAGGTTACACCAATTACGATGCGAATTCGTATTAAAAACGTTCTTTTCAAGAATGAAGAAAATTTAAATTGGCTACTGTGACTATCATCTTTTATGTACCAAGCTATGTCACACCGTAAGTCATATTCTCTGCAGCCTCGCGTCATCAACCTCTACATTATTGTATATATATATATATGTATTGGTATAGAGAATAAAGATATGTTAATATTTTTGCTATGAACTTCACAATATTAAATAGTAGATATCATTTCGCATTTTATTTTTTACCAGGAGACGTGAAAGAAGTACAGTATTCTCACCGTAAATCGAACTCCGGGCGTTCCGATTTCTAGCCGAACGTGCTTTCCAGTTACACCAACAAGACTCGATGAGGAAGGAGAAAATCCTCACAATCGTCCCAACTGAGAGGTTAATTGGGAAGGCCGGGACCTAGTCGGCAAACTTTGGTGGTGGCGACTCATTGTACACCACTTGTGAGTTCGGGTGCCACTGGTAAAGACTATTAAGCATTTTATTTCGGAGCAGGAGACGTGAAAAATGGGTATTGCCCTCAAACGAATTCGTTCCCCGGACTTTCTGACTGTCAGCTGGAGTGCTTTCTGATTATACATTGAACGTATTCGAAAAACCTTGCCACAGAGAAGTAGCGAGCAAGCAAATTGTGCAATATCTTGAAATTTATATTTAGGTACGCACTACAAATAAGAACACCAAAATTTAATAAATTGGATACCATCATGATTTTTTCGCATAATATTTAAAGTGAAGAATATATCTTTCGATCTATATCATTAAAGGTGTTTCAGAAATACCAGCGAACTATTCAAGAATTTTAGAAATTCTTTGCTCCAAGAATCGTTTAATCTAAATTTTAGGTTCTAAAGTGATAAAAAGAAGCTGACACACATTGATGATAATTTTAAATACGGCTTACTGTTCTGAATTATTCGAGATAAACAGACTATAAAAATTTAAAGACTGAAACTATGCTCTTTAGTTATTATAAAAGATTTTAAAAGCTGTATGTTTAAATTTGATTACACATGCATAATATAAATTGTTCTGCCATGCACTGTCCAATCGAAAAAAATAATTTTAGAAATTTTTAATTTATGTATACATATTTATACATAAATTTAACAGACTTACCTAAACGTACTGAAACTGAAAAAATTATATTTTAATTATAATGATTATTCTTTGCCGTTTTCAAGCATGTTAAATTCATAAATTATTGTCTTTTATATCACCTTCTGCAGTTTTAATCACTAATAAATCTCTTGTTACAATTGTTGTATATGTTACCGTTAAAGTATGAAATCCGTTATTTTATAGAATACTTAGTTATTCCATGAAATAACTGATCGTGTCCGTTAAAGTGTAAAACTGTCTTGTATTTCAAGGTTTAACTAGTTATTTCATAGAATAACGATCTGCAGCCCGTTAAAGTGTAAAATAATCTATATCATATATCTCGCTTTTTAGTATAAGGTACATTTACGTTTCGTTTAACAATATGGAATGTTCGTGTAAAACCCAGTGTGTCAACAAAAAATGTTTTTCTTTTAGAAATAATGTTCTTTGTAATTCCAAGTGTCATTTTAGTAATCCTTGTTGTAACAAATGATTTATGGTACGTTTCCATAAATACCATTTATACGCTGCATAAAGTAGATAATTGCTTCTTTTTCATTTTAATTGTCTATCATTAGTTTATTTATAGAATTCCTAGTTATTTCATTTTAGATAAATTGTTTATTTTACACTTTAACTGTCTCTCATTAGTTAATTTATAGAATACCTAGTTATTTCATAGAATAACTAGTTAAAGTGTCAAATTATTAACATATTACACACTTTAACGGACACGATCAGTTATTTCATGAAATAATTGGTATTCTGTGAAATAACTGCATTATATACTTTAACGGTAACATATATACGTAAATAACTTTAGTGAAATTTCATGTAAATTGTAGTACTTCTTGCATAATAACATGAAACGCCTCAAGAGAAGGAAGCTTCGCCGGAAAAATAGGGTTACAGGAGGAAGTCCATTTAACATTGAGGTTAATGGCTATCTCGCCTCCAAGCTGGCGAGATTTTGGGCAACTAATTTTGGTCGTCAAATTTGATGAGAAATCCCCAAAAGTCGTCAAACTTGGCAACCGTTTGACGAACTTTTAGTCTAATCCCTGTATAATTGTTACTGTAACTGTATCCGGCCCTATGTAACTGTAACTGTGTATGCCATCTGTACAAATTCGAGAAATGGAAGGTGCTGGAAATTCCTCTGTTGTCGGGAGAAAACTATATAAAATCAGAGAGATCACCAGTTCTGAGTTTTCTTTAGTTCAAAGTTGAGTTCGGAATATTGAGAGATTTCGTTTGAGCTTCGCTCTTTAAATGCTCTTTGCACTGCGTTTTGCAATTTCTGAGTAGTTGGAAGTGGTACCTACAGATTCTGCTCTGCCATGTTCAGAAGAGCTGCTAGGAAAAGTTACATAACTGTAAAGTTTTTCTTGTACGAAACTAAATTTTATCGAGCTATCATCGGTTCTGTGTGCGTTCAATCCAGTACGAACTTCTACGCACTTAACACTTACGCGATCAAATTATTGATGATCGGAGATGCATTGTAAACAGATGCGATAATCCACAATTACTTTTAACTGGGAATGAATTTTATTGAAATTTCTTTAGCAGATACTTATATTTTTGGTAAATCCTAAAATTTTATCTGCCAAGAAAATAATGGATATTTTTCTTAGGCAGATTCTAAAAACTTAATTTGCCAAGAAAGTGATGGATCCTTTTCCTTTTGGTAGATAATGAATCTTTGGTAGATTCTTAGGATCTGACAATTCTTTGTTATGCAAATCATTTTACGCTTTCATAAAATATTTTCTTCTGCTGTCTGTCATTCAGTAGATTGAGAACATTTATTAAAGTATAATATGAAATTCTAGTTTGCAATATTAGCTTTGCATTGAGCTTACGTAAATGTACTTATAATTTAGCTTATAGTTAATTCAGCTTAGTTAAATGCTAATAATTGTACCTAACTTACCTTTATTTATTTGCTACCAATCAATTTATTCTCTCAGGGTCACCGGACCATTCCAGAAGGTGATGGACGTTTCCGTGTGATCGTCAAGAAGACACGACCTCTTCTGGGGATTGCTATAGAAGGTGGTTGTGATACAACTCAACCTTTGCCGAGAATCATCAGCATACACGTGAGAACGAATGCATTCATATGTTAAAGTTTTTTGATTGAAATATTGTTGTTAGAGTGTGCTGATTTATTTTTTAAGTATCCTTTTCTCGACAATTAGACTAATTTTTAAGTGGTTGTAGTTTTCCGGATAAGCTAAATTAATTTCTTTCTGTTTAGTACATAATTCTGATCCATCATCTAAAAATAGTAAATAAAATTCTTTGCGGTACTCAAACAGTTATTAGGCAATCAATATTTAAAGAACGCTTTGTAAGAAGAGATGCTATGGCTCTTATACCAAGTTGCAGACTTAATACAAGACAGGTTATCCAAAAAATGATGCCATTAATTATACGGTAACAAATTTTATGGAATATTCTCTAAAATACATTTATTGTGGCTGTTAACATAGGTTCTGAAGAACATTACATTGTTTTTCAACGTAAGTTATTAGCTGTAGGAAACAAATTAAAATGGCATTCATTGTCGAATCTTATTAAATGGAGAATACTCGAAATTCTGCAGCACTTTTTTAATTCATATACACTAAGACTATGAATCTTTTCCATGCGTATGCCAATCAACACTCTACGTGATCCTAAAAGAAGAAATGTAATGTTAAAAATTGCGATAATTCTCCCTTCCTCGTGATGTTCATCTTCCGTATCCTTCGATTTTTGGAAAAAAAAAGCATTCGGTATATCTAACTTAATGAATAACAGTGAACATGTTAGATATTCAGTATATCTAACATCTGCACTGCTGTTCATATTGAGATTAACAACAACATGGAACGACAATTTTGGGTCACTCTACGTTTTACAGTAAAAAGGCAAAATTAGACAGGACTCTTAGCTAAGCAAACCTGAACTTTCTTGAAACAAAATTAAAAATAATATGAGGAATTTTACAACGAATTGAATAAGTATTTAGCCTTAGAAAAAGTAATCCGAAACTTTCTGTCAGTTCTCTTTGCATGTGTAATTCAGAATTTATAACGACTCATTTCTGGATAGATGTATACAAAATTTTATTAATATGTAGATATTCAGAATTTTTTCTTCTTCAACAGTTTTTTATTTCGTTTTTGATGCTGATGGAGAAAATACTCACTTTCATTATTTTACTTTCTTATATGACACTGAAGGGAAATTTATTTGTCCGCTTTCTTTTCAGAGTTCTGGTGCTGCTTTCGAAGCTGGAGGTTTAAAAGTAGGGCACATTGTATTGGAAGTGGATGGCATCGACATGCATCGACGACCCCACAGTGAGGTAGCTCAACTAATAGCACACGCTTTTTATAGCACGGATAGGGATCAGGTTGAGTTCTTAGTCATGGAAACGAATAGGAATATGGAATCTGAGATCCGGAGGACTTCTATCATGTTGTTTGACTGACAAGATCTCTTACTTCCATGCAGAAAAATGCTTTGTGTAAGTGCTTGCCTCCATAAAATTAACTGAAATGCAACATCGAACACACTATTATTACAAACGCCCAACGTAGACATCAGTATAAAAAGCATATAAGATGGGTTTATTACTTATGAACCTAGAGCAACCTTTTCTTATGTGCAACGTGCATGAGCAATAAGGTTATTCCACAAGTAATGTTGCTTCTAAGCTTTTTATCCCATAAGTAGGTTTTGATGAAATAAGAAATAAGTACCATAGTATAATATAATTAATTATATATCCCTCATATTAATCAATAATAATCTTAACAATGTTTTAATGGGTTTCTATGCCATTCCTAAATAAATTAGTCAGCCTTTTTTGAGGTAAGTTTTTTTTGGGGGGAAGGTTCGTATTATGTGCTTCATGTGAATTATGTTCTTTTCCGTAAATGAATTTTTCCAACTTTGAAATAAATCTTAATCTGAGCGGATCCATGTGAATTAAGAACAATGCAGGTGTTCATATGTAATTTTATTGACATCAGTAAGTTCATGTGGAATGCACTTTCCAAGCTTGAACATAATTCTAAGTTTCTACAAATGGTAATGAACAAGTGATGATGATGAATTAACTTCTGCCGAATCTTCAAAAATTGTATATGGATTCACTTCTATTACAGCTTTCAATACATCAATAGAAAAGCGAAGGTGCCAACAGCGGCTTCGATCTTTCAAGCTAAGGTCGCCTTTTCAAAATTTGAAAATTTATTGTTGGCGCTAGCAAATATTTAAGATATCTTTACTGTATATTTTTTCCATAATTTTTACAACACTTTTTGTGCTATTGTCATATAAGCTGGCTTGTCTCGTGTGCTCTTCTATGACTGCTAATTTCATGAATGACTGTTAAAAGAACAAATTAGTTCCCGTTTTCTTGTTAGCCAGAATTTATCCGCTCTGTCTTCGCTTAGAGATAATTTATACGTTCGTAAAACATCACTTCTTTAAACGTGTTATAACATGTTTTAACAAATTCTGTTTGAAAACCGACATTACTTATGGAATGATGACCTAATATAATGCATAGAAAATGCCATAGTCTTCCGCTATCAGACAAAAGATGCTAGCTATCACTTCATAAGCACTGGAATTATGAAAACATTCACGTGCTGCAGAAGTTAAAGAATACCATGCCAGAAAGAATGGAACAGTTTTACAACACAGTGTATGAAGGAGTTCCCGTATGCTGTTAAATACAGAGGGAACTTTGGCTGAGTCGGTTGGTCAGGATTGATTGGTGAACTAGCCTTAGAATTAAACTAAATGAACTAGCATTACAACTGACTACAGAATCCTTTAATCGGATCGCTCAATGAAATCTGCATCGGATTCCAGATCAAATGTTTGGATGTCTGCACATCACAAGCAACAAAGTCAATTTAGGAAACAATGTTTGACCTAGACTCGACAAATGTTAATCAGAAAACTTATCCTGTGAATCATGTTTTTATTCTATGAAAGGAATTGTAGAGAGAAAGAACTGGTGACTTTCTTAGGCGTAAAACTATTAGAACTCAGACGCATGGCTATGAAATACGAATGTTAGTGAGTGCAACATTATGTCCGGGGTATATTTTTCATGGCATGGATTTGCTACTCTCTTAAAAGCAAACAGTTATTATTTTAGCCACTGATCAAATACACCAATTTATGAAAATCGTTTACTTGAAGTAATGATATTTGTAAGTACGACAAATATTATGATATCATAGTACTTACTGAATGGGCTGAAAAGCACGATGAGAAAATTTTAAACTTTCTTCTTGATAGACAATTGGAGGTATCCTCTATTTAGATGCATTTTAGATGGTTTTAAAAACACAATGAAATTTTTAACATTTTACTCTTCTTGATCATTTTTAAACGAATACATCCTCCATTAAGAATTCCATATGAATTTTAAGATACACTGCAGTCACAGACAGTACGGGATAGAAATAGTCACAGATACGTACTGCAAACTTTTCCTGTTTATTGAGATTACCTTCCTATTTACCGAGAGCTACTTTATTTAATTTGCGTTACGTTCACCGTCTAGTGATTAGCAGTATGTAGGTCGAAATTTTACAGAACCTCCCCCCTACTTTTCTCCTATACAAGAAATTAAGTGCACTGAATACTTATAGCTGAACCCGAGTTCTAACCCAGGCGAAACGTCTGGCTGCATGCTACGTGAGTGGTTTTCGCAGCTTTTCTTATTTTTAACTTGAATGCGTACAAGTTTCCATTAGATAATCCTCTAAAAAACATCCCTTCCGTTAGGGAGGTATCCCTCGTGTGTTACGTTGTGATCAAATAATCTAACTCTGCTTGACCTGCGCCAGTCGTCTTACTCAGTCAGTTCAGTCATGTTACAAACTAGAGAACAAGCGCATTTTTCTTTTGAGTTGTTTTCTAGATAGATAGTTGAATTTAGTGATCGTAAATTTTTATCTACCTAAAAAAGAAATAATTGGTAGAATAGAGGGTTCGTACTCAAGTGATGCACATATCTTTTCGTGTAAACATTGTAATATCCATTTAGAAGATCAGAAAAAAGATATTTTAATGAAATATGCAACTAATTTACAAAAAACAAACGTACCCATGCCAAGCGACGGACTGCAGTTGCCTGAAGTTTCAAATGCAAAAAGCGCCAGCATGAAAAAAGAAGAATATTTTGAGGATACGTAGAAAATTATACTAAAATTCAATATTCTGGTTCATAAATTAGATGACTCAGATGTACGTCTTTATATAGTAAAATGCGTGCCTTTCTAAGGGAATATTCCTTCTGGGAATTATTCCTAATTATTAAAATTTGTATGAAGCATATTGTTGGTTTTCTTAATGTGTATGAAAACGAAGGTTGAATATTTATTTTCTAAACGAATAATTGAAAATGAAATTCTATTTTATATAAATACGGATTGAAATGGCTTTCATTTCTGAATTCTGCTCAAAAATTATGATTAAGAATTAACAGATTAAGAATTTAGAAGCCAGATTAAGAATTTTGAAGGAGCAAACTGTACATTTGCTTGAATCTTGTGGTATCAGTCAGATGATTTAAAGTCATCCTTTGAATACCGAAGAATTTATTTTGGAAGGGAGATAAAGCAGAATATATTTTGATGAACCAGAAAGAGGAAGTTGAATAGAATAACAAATTAATGCTGATGATAGCAGCAGAGAAGAATATTTAAATAAATTGACTCTACACCCCATGCTATCCAACGTAACGATGGATCCTGTTAGAATATTTGTAGATTATTTTGTCCGTGTGCAACTGAGGGTTCTTCTACATCATCTCTGAAACCAAATTTATTATTGAAGCACTTCTCTAAAACACTATTTTTTAAGATATTCCAAAAGACAAATCTTTGATAGACAGTCATTGATTAATCAAGATATTCACGTTGATATCATGCAAATTCTTAAAGCAACAACATTATGTCACACAAACTTCGCAATGTCAGCTATTCTAGCCTTTAAAATCCCATTAATAGTGTGGATTCTGAGAGATGTTTTGCTACCTATAACATTGCAGTTATGAATAGAAAACGAAGATTCGACGAAGAATATACTGAAGCCTGCAACAATGTTAGCTTTCAGTTTTTTTTCATATTATTACAGTAATTTATTTGACTATAGTAGATTGGAAAAATACTGATTTGTATTTTTATTTTTCGGAATAAATGAGAAGATTTTAATTTTGACATTTTATTTGAGATAAATTTTAATCTTTTAAAGGCAAAAATTATATGTCCTTGCTTATGAAAGTGAAATAATGATACGCAGTTTAGAACCAAGCAAACTGACAACTGACAGCCATGAATGGTATTAAATTCATCACTGGAGATATATCTAGCGATAGTGGTCAAAGGAAATTTTGCATAATAGGCTCTGTGCTTGCAATTCTGTTTCAATCAGTCGACGTCATTCGGGGTCCTTGTGGATTTGCTTATCTCCAATTTCTATCGATTTCCCTTGCTATTTCATACGATCTCTAGTTGTTAAGTTGTGGATATAATGACATTTTTTTCTGCGAAGCAATAATCGTACTCAGCTATTCCAGTATGAAGCATTACTTGCACTACTTAAATTAACAAAGTTCTGTTATATTATACTGCTTTGCAAGATTTCAGAGTCTAAATAACTGGCTACACAACGAAGAAGTACAGTGGTCATTTGTACCGCATTTAAATATAGCTAATTTTTGATTGCCAGCCTTTTTTTTTATCTTCGAAACCTTAGCCCCTCTATATAATATTTAATAGATTCATTGTATCAAAACTTATAAAGAAATTTTCGGTATTAAAGATTTACAGTTTTTCCAATATTGGTTGTTTTTTCCTATTTGAATTATGTTCATAAAGATTTGAAATAGCATCTTAATAGTCTAATATCATTAGACTCATTTTGTAATTAATGCAATCTCTATTTCTGTTTATATTGCCTTTTAAACATATACATAATTCTTATTTATTACGCATATAAGATGATATACTCATGCAGTGTCAAAATATTCTTTGCTTTTTATGGTTGTAACAATATTTCTGAGTCTGAAGACTAGAGCGAAAACTTTCGCGTATGTCTTTTCCTCCTCACCGTGATGTCATGAGAATTGCCAATTTTATTGGGTATACTCTCTCGTGAAACTTTGAAACATTTGCTTTACATCGAAAATATATGTAACACATCATGTATTGAAAGGGCATACATAACTCTTCAACAGGCACATATTGCCATGGAGAACCATGTTTTGTTAACTCAGTATCAATATTTTTTATTGCATGAATGTTTGATTCCATCAATGTTTTTGATTGCATCTGATCTCCTTTATTCTTCAAATATCGACGGTTTTTTGCTAGCAATAGTTTCTTTACCGAGCTTCACAAAAAGAAACCGGGTTTGTTAAGTGGAATGAACATCGAGTAAAGATTGTCTAAATTTAGTTGGTCGTTATCGGGGCTCGACTAAGAGAGTCTAGAGTCCTAAGAATAATACTCTTTTAGGGTCCTCAATGGTACATTTTGCTTGCTTTTAGGCGACAAAAACAAAGTTACGAAAGAATTATAGGATGATCCGGGCTCTTCTAAAATGTGGAGTTCTAGGTCCGAAGCATGTGAACCTCGGCGATAATCAAGCCCTACTCGTTATAAAATTCATCTGCGTTTGACATAACGAATTGCATCGGAAGATTATGGAGGAGGAACTACGCATTTTATTCTATAGTAAATATCATATATCCTCGTTCACCTGCACCTGTTGTCCCTTTATCTTACTAAAGGTAATGTACTAATTCCTTGCCTTATAACTGTTCCACTGTTTCTCTGAAAACTTTACCATCAGTTGTCAGAAACATAGAACAGTTTTTGAACTTATATCCTTGAAAAAACAAAATGAAGGTTTTACTTTCAGCAGTGATACAATAGGTATAGTCAGCATCAATATGAGGCAATGTTAGTTACTAAATTATAATCTCTATTTATTCCTGATATAAAGCAACTTCTTTTGGTTCAGTTGTATTACGAATAAAATTGCAGTTAGTTAAATTAAAACTTGGAGATTTCAAAAATGTTAATATTTTTTGTTTTTTTCAGAAAGAGAAAGACACTGATCAAATAACATCCTAGTTTGTCAGAGAACTTCTGAAAATGTACAGTATGAGTGGAATATTCAAAGAAATAATCTCCTAATCAAGAACTTTGCCAAACTGAAGAATCGAGCACTTTGATTATCCTTCAATACAATGGTGAAGTGCAAAATGTCGGTAATGCTTCTAAACGTTTTTCACGAAATGAAAAACCTAATAACGTGGTCACAAGTTTGACATTAAATGTAGCATAATGTTAATGCATCAACAATCGTTAAATGCATTCATATGCGTTCAATACATATCAAGAGCTTTATTTTGTATATAACACAACTTTGACGTTTTGTGATGAATGTAAAGTTTACCGTGAATATCTGTTGTGCTAAATATTTGTAACAACCCATGTGCTTTCTTTTTTTAGAAAAGAAAAAAGCAACATTTTATACATTATTTGAAAAGGCCACTGAATTCTATTTTCACTCAAGCTTCTTATGAACTTATTTTGACACTGTGTAACAACGCCATTAATATATATTTCCACTGAGATGTCTTGAAACCACTAATTTTTGATGAATTGTGCAAAACGGTGGTGTGCTTTGTATCATTTATAATGTGTAACACGGCAATTTTTTTTAAGATTTCATAGTCTTCTTTTATAGTTGTATCTGTAAATCTGTATTCACTACACTCGTGCACTGTTGAAATAAGAGAAATGATGTCGTCTTGCCTTACACATGATGATGATTCTGATTGAATCGTTAAATATTTCATGATTTTTATTTTAATTTTGAGTTCTTATTGAATATTTTGTAACTGATTCCTAATTTTACGACTGTCACCTAATTTCGACAGTTTTCATGGCGGTACATAATCTAAAATTATTTAGATCTATTTAAATGTTACTTGCGTGTGATATTTTGCAGTAATTTTACGATTATTGAACCACCGAGAGAATTTACCAATATTTTTAATACGCCTTATAGCTTGTCTTAAATATCAAACATTTTCGAGAAATCTATTTTCGCTGTCAGAGCTTCATTTAATTAACAAAAGTGCACTAATATCCAATCAGATTAGATAGCTGAATACTGGTAACTGGACATAGGCTGAAATCTTGGCGAACGAGCTGGCATTTTCATCGTTTTCTCCATGAGTAAAATGCACTGGTAAACCTGGGTTCTATTCCAGGTGAACGGGCTGGCTGCATGGACGTTTTCGTGGTTTTCCCAATCTGTAACGCATATACGAGCAAGTCTGTCTTAGAAAGTCCTCCACGAAGTCATCCCTTCCCTTAGCTCTAGTGAGCTTTGTCATAATCATCTAAACCAAACCAAACCATGAGTAACATAAATATAAGACAGTGTACCTTATAACGTCCTCTACGAAGGCATCCTTCGTCTTAGGCAGTTGGCTCTCCCGTGCTTTGCCTTAATCAATCAATCTAAACTGACTCAATCAGTTAAATATTCTTCAGGTGAATCTTTTCATCGAAAGACTACTTAGTTAATCTATAAGGTATTTCTCCCACCTTCTTAGCATGCGTTCGTGGTGTAGTGGTCAGCACACTTGGCGCGTATTCGAGAGGTCCGTGATTCGAGTCCCGGCGAGGGGATTGTTCATTTTTCATCTCTCCTGCTTTCAATAAATACCTAATGTCTCTACAAATCTAACACAAAATGTTGTTTGAAAGCACTTCATGGAGAGAAGGAATTATCATTTTTAGTTACAAAAAGGAATATTCTTGGTTTATTTGATCTTTTATCTATGAAATGAATAATAGTTTTTTAAATTACTTAAAATTCCACTCTTTTTGTAGCGCAGATTTAAGTCTATTTTATCTATCTTTAAGTCGGAATGTCACCCCTTGTCAAAAAACGAATTTATCATAAAATCTTATTGTCAAAGTTATGTTATCTTTTCCTGTGATTTTATTTAGGATTTCTGATACTGAGGCAACATACGTCAATACCACTAAATTTTCCCAGATAAACTGGCTAATATCCACCACAATATGCTAAGTGATACTGGCCACTATCCACCACAACATGCTAAGTGCTCTTCTCTGGTGGCTTCAATTACCAGTGAAGACATACAAACGCAATAAATTGTATCACATTCACTAATACACTGGGTATGTTAATCCACTAGCAAATTTATTTGATATTATTCTTATCCAATGAAGGATTTACCAGAATGTTTATATGTTACCAATGGTAACATATAAACATTCTGGTAAATTCACAAGGATTTTTAAGACATTGTTATTAGCACTAATATCTCAATAATTTTGCTAATTTAATGAACTAGATCAACAGATAAGTTTCGAGTTTACCACAAAAGCCTTCCCCATGCTGGATTTAGAGGACTTTGTTATGAAATTAGGGGATGTTTCCTTTGTTCCTGCTCCCGATCTTTCCGTTGCGTCTAGAGTGGAGCCAAAGGAGTGGGGAAAGAAATAAGGCAAAATGCCCCAATAATTGCGAAAATGCGTGGTATAGCTTTAACAGAAAAGTACTAAATTATTTATATAAGTAAAATTTCCAGATCAATTGAGACATATATATAATTATGTCGACATTAAAAATAAGTAAAAGTGAATATAAATATTTTTAAAAGTGAATGCGTTAATTTTGTGCTTAAAATGGAGTTTTCGCAATAAAATTTATAAGTAATCAAATTACCTTTAAAAGCCTTAAATTTTCTGAACATAAGCAAACACTAGAGTGGAGTATTTGTTGATATAAACTGGAAACCAAATCACCGATGGTATCTTGAAATAATCGATTATTTACTGCAAGTGTTATTACCACAGTAACCATTAACAACGAAATAATTATAATATCCATTCAGTTATTTATATTGTCAAAGTTTATTTATATTTCTAGGTGATATATAGCGATATTAACTTCATATGTAATCAGTCTTAATTTCTTAGATATTAATTAAAATTTTAAATAAGATGTTAAATTTCTATGATGTGTATATATTTTCGCAACATTATTTTGAGTATAATATTATATTAAATGCTGAAATGTGTCCGATGACTTCATGAGGAGCATTTGGAATATTTCTATTGTAGAAAGAGCGGAAATTTGTATTGTGAATTTTTTGTGTAAGTATTGAACTGCACAATGTTTCAAGAGTATTTCCATACATTTTCTGGGGAAAATTATAATGGATTTATGTTGGTAAATATATTACAATGTTGTCAAGATTATTAGATATGTATTTATGTCAGTATTCAATCAGTCTTCTTTCATAGTCTGAGGAAGTGTCATGAATTAGTTTTCAGTTGTTCGTCTGCAACATTTTAATGGCTGGCTCATTAGTGCAAATGTCTCACATAATATGATTGGTTTGTAAGCAATTAAAAACACATGCACTTATGCTGTTAAAGTACCAATCATCGTCAAGTCTTAGACCGTCGTCGTTTTCGAGGATTGTTCCTTGTATTTCGTCGGCCCTAAAACTTATCTAATTACACAGCATTAAAAACATGTTTCCTTGATTACATTAATGATATAAATGCTTATTAAATAGCTAACAAAAACATTTCAAACCTGTGTTTACATAAATCTAAAAAATCTGATGTATACACCGCATGACTTCCTTGTACGGAATATTAAATTATACGCACTTTTTCCTGCATTTCATTTAAACTTATTTCCTCGAATTTCATTAGATATGTTTCTCATTCAATTAATTCAGTTCTTACTTAGCGACAAGGCACAAATATATAAAATCTCAAGATATCTTTATTAAAAACTGAAAAATATAGAAAAATATAAAACACCAAATACAATTATAATAATTTTGAAAACATTTTTAGAATTCAAATTAGTGTCTAGGCAAAAACAAGCAATTCGGCCAGCAGGCAAAAAGGCAGATTTTTGGGTGCACAAAACTGAAAGTTTACTTTTGGTCCTTCTCCACAAAAAGACACTGAAGGTGCAGAAACTGACTTAATTCGCTATTATAAGTTTCAAATGTAAATAAATATGGCTGCTATGGTTAAAACAATTACGCTTAACCTCACTTAAACAGCTTTTAAATTGTTGATAATTCTACAGCTATTGCATGCAGATTAACTAAAGGCATAAAAACCTTAACCGGAAGAAAAGAACATCATTGTTCAATCATTTATAAAGCAAAAAATGCACAATCTACCATAATATAAAAATAAAAAAACTGGAGCCCACAGAGCCGAGTAACAGAATGGGTATACATACTTTTGGTGCGCCTGATTGCAATCGAAACGGAAGGTGCACAATAACATGTTATAGCAGTCCTATACACAAAATTTCAACGCTGAGGCCACTCATTTTTGAGTTATGCAAGATACATACATACATATGTACGTACGTACAGACGTCACGAAAAAGTCTTTTTTGAATCCATTTTAAATCCTTTTTGTAACCCGTTTTGGGAAAAAGTGTCATTTATTCTGTCCTTACGTATGCACGCAAAAACATATTTAAATTGCATTCGATAGCTGTCAAAATGGATATTTTCGTTGAAATATGACACTCGAAAATTTTCGCGATTACAATACTTCGTACAAGGAGGTAAACGTATCACAGTTGCACATATGTGAAGATTTGCAAGATGATGGATTCTGAATAGCCATTTCAACAATGACCAGTCTCAGTTTCCAAATTTTGCAGGCTTACCAGAACTATACATTTGAAGAAGAATGCTGATCCTATCGTAACTAATAACTCACTCTTATGACTGATGTCTGTAATTACCATTAGATAACTCACGTCTTGAATTCTAGTCCTAAGTATAGTAGCCAATGGGTAACGGGAACACCTGACAGCTTCCTAAAGTACTTTTGTTCCAGTCAGTCACTATTCGAAAAGACAGAACCATTTATGAAGATGCCCTGGCATGAGGTTTTCACTTCCTTATAAAGGAGAGGATTCCAACTTCTCAAAAGCAACCTTTTTTAAAACTGCGGGTACCTTTGTGGTGGAACTTCAGTATGCAAATAGAGATACTTGCACAGAAATGCCTCAGCATAAAGATGCCCTCACCTTTCATAAGGTTGCTTTTTTCAGGCTAAAAGCTGGGTCTGTTTAAGGGTGCAGTCGGCCTAATGAAACTTCTGTCTTTCCGAACAATGGTTGATTTTATTGAGGTTCCGGCACATTTATGACGGGACACCGAAATGAAGGCGGGCGTCCTCTAATGATTACTTCGGTCTAAAAGCAGGAATAAGAACTGATTCTTTACTCTGTTTTTCTTTTATTACGAATAGGAGTGGCTCAGAAACAAGAGAATTGATAAGAAACGTGAATTAAAATTGGAATGAAATATTAAGCTGCCTTTGATTTTAATTTTTTTCTAGCATTTTCTAGCTAGTGCTTTCAGCTGATTAAAAGCAAAGCAGGAGGAATAATATTTTGGACTTTTGGTTAGAAAATCATGTTATGACACATTCTCAGACTAAACGTGCGACGCAAGTGAGAAAAGTGCAGAGATTAACAGTAGTTAATCGAATTTGTAGAAAAAGTTGTTGATTTTAATAAATGATGTCTGTCTATATTATACATAAATATATACACATTACCCAACTTTACAATGCTTCTAGACCTTTGTATGTCTGCAAGTGGTTTGTAATATAAGATTTTTCATGGTTTTGTGTAATAAATATATTTTTATTAATCAGAATTGAGTGTTAGATGTTTTATTTCTTGAAAAAGATCTTTTTCACAGATTACACACTTAAATGATTTTGGTTTTGGGTATATTTACTTATGCAATAAACGTAATACAAAATTAACGTTCTTCAGAATGCAAAAAAATGAAGATTTTGCAGATTATTTTTAAGTTGAAACAAGTATTAAAATACTTAACACAATTCAACTAATTAATCATCAGGAAAACGTAGCTTATTTTCAAATTAACATGAATTATAAATTCCTCAGATATTACGCTATTTATTTCCAAAAAGATAAAGAATGTTTTTGATAGTTAATATTTCATCAGCGTTGACTACATGAACATAAACAACACGTTAACGTCATGAATTTAAAGGTAGGTACTTTTAATTTAACCTTGGATTAATAGTGTTACTTTAATTACGAATTATATATCAAGTCTTTTCTACTATACAAATATATCCAATTTACCAGGGCTTCCTATAGAACGGTGGTTAACTGAAGCTGATTACCACGCCACGCCAGTGTTAAAGGTTGTAGGTTTGATTCCTACAAAAATGTTGTTTCTTTATACTGTCTCTTCCCTTCTCTCAATAGGCGTTATCGATTTATAGCTAGTGTGAACCCTGGGCAACGTTCGCTGTGTTGAGATGGTAAAATTATTGATACGTTTAGACGTCTTGGAAAATTTAAAAAAGGCTACGACCACTATGAGGGGAAGTTAAAACGTTACCGAAGAATTATTATGTTTTCGAAGAATACCCCATTAAAATAAAAATATTTACTTTTTTTTACAAATGTCTGTCATCTGTCACTTGAGATAATAGTTCCCTATACTTCTAGATTACAGAAATAAAATCATTAAGTACCTATTTAAATGTTCTCTATCAAGGGGCTGTTTAGCGTAACAAAGAGTGTTACAATAGAGAATTCCTGAATCTATTGAAAAACATAAGAACATTAAGACAACCAAGTCCATTTAAGAGATCGAATAATGCCACAGCTAAAGTATAAAAAAAGTCTGGGGCAAAGCTGAAGTAGGTTTAGTATTAACTAGGGTACACCACGAAAAGCCTTCCTATTAGACCCCATTAAAAGTAATAAAAAGGTTCAAATAAAGAATTTGCAGTACATTTGTTTGGAGTGTATTCTATGGTTGAACGTTCAGTAAATGAGCTGGATCTGCATCTTTGAAGAATATGTCATCCGAAGCAGATATAAGAGAGTGGTTTGATCCAAAGAAATAGGACACGTATTTTTAAATTGTTTCAACTAAATGTATTCAAAATAATTAATCGATTTCTTTACCTTGAAAACATTTTCGAACGTCATGCCTATTGCGTGCAAGAAAACGCCTTTAGAGAAAAACCAAATGCGGATGACTTTGTGGTATTTTTGGCAAGAAAAAAAGTGAGAAAATATGGTTACACTAGATGGATTTATTTGTCGAACTTTGACAGAAAAAAAGAGTTTTTTTAACGTACCAAGGGGTGATAAACCTTCCAAACGTGCTTTTCTGACAGACAGAGGAACGTTTCCCTAGAGGGTCTGTGATAAAACATTTATAGATATAATGCGACAATTACACTTACAAAAGTGAAATAGTGAAGGTTTAAACACGAAACCTTGATCCTGTTTGTTATCAAACCAATATTTCTTCACCCTGCAATGCACTGAAAAGTTAATGCTCTGTGTTACGCTGGGTTAGTTAAGAAAGTGGACAGAACTTCCTTTTAACTTGAAGTGTTTCAAATCTAGATTTGTATAAATTTACTCATTACTGCAGTTTATTTCAAAGCCATCAGTATAAACCTGGCGCAGATTCAGTGTGACTGGACTGAACCTGTGTCAGGTTTTATTTTAACCATATTGTTATATATTAAAATTTCCATTTGTTTCGGTTATATTGCAGAAATATTAGCATTGTTATCTGGTAAGGATATTCAATGTCCTATACGATTCCTTATGCACAATTAAGTGATAATTTATGTGTAATAAATTTTAAATTTCCGTACTTAAGGATTCGCCATGTATTGCCTACGCAGAAAGTAAAGCGTTTTCTACAGGAAGAAGGAAACCGCCTTTGCAAATAGTGTGGTTCTGGTGGCTTCGTAAGGGCATTAAGTTTTTTTACAGACGATTAGTATGAGGAAGCAGTATTTGGTGACTTCCGATGAAGTTTCACGACGCTGCATCCTGAAATGTATCTATGTATGTGTTTACTTCATCCCTTTATTACAGCACTGCAATAAGACATAGTTATGCTAACTTACATTACAGCGCAGTATCTTTTACCCACTTATTTTCGGTTCGCAGTATTTTTATCCTGTAGTATAGTACTACGGGATTCTACTTATATCGCTAAAGGCAAACTCATGGTGTTCTGTCCTCTTACTCCTATTTTGTACTGCCCTGCCTCTCTCCACACTTTTATTTATACCTTTATCAGAGTGGATATATTTATATCAATCAGTACCTGATATGAAAAAAGTGAAAATAGTTTTCTGTAATCGAATCGGTTAATTATTTTATAATATATTCATTTTGATACAAAATCATAATGTATATATTTACACAAAATGCATTCTTTTTTATTCTGTATCAAAATGGATATACATATGTAAATCATCAACTGACATGACGAAAGTAAATGTCAGTTAATGTTTAAATCATTAACTGACTCAAAGGATGATCCAGAAAAGGTATTATAAGACTTCTAAAATCCAGGTGATAAATGGAAGTTCCACATTTGAGCATTTTGATTAAACTAAAAGTGTCGTATTTAATTTTGTTTCTCTTGTATAAAATATAATTTGTGTAAGATTCTCTAAAGAAAAGAATGCATTTATAGAAGAACTTCGTACGGAAGGGATTTGTAGATTAGAAGTCTCCGTGCCGAACGAAGGAATAGTGAGATTTCGAATGGGATGTTTAAGTTCTAGCTGTGACGCTTCTTATAATGCTAACCATATAGCTATTGTGGAGCACCATATCTTTGCGATCTTAGAACAATAATCTTCAAACTTTATCAATTCAGAGCAGCCCTTTCTTAACCAAAGCTTTCAAGACAGCATTTTTAAATCTCTCGATGCTGTGAGAAATTCATGTGCAAAACGGAATGAAAAACATAAGTCCATAACAATAAATATTATTTAATTACTTTAAATGTTTAGATACTTGCATACATTAACATAGCATGGATGACATGATAGTGAAAAAACGTTTCGAATTCTGTATTTGAATTACAGAGCCCCTAGAAGAGGCATGCAATCTCAAGGCTCCTCGAAACACAGTTGGAAGACCACTGTCTTGCAGAGTACTCCTTATAAGCTGAGGTAGCAAGGAGAATCATTGTGTTCATTAACATATTTAGTTTGGTATTATGGTTTCAGATATGGGAAAGTCAACTAAATGTTTAATCGTGGTGTGGTGCTTATTGATAGTTTTGTCGAAAAAGGCTTTCATACTTACTTATAACAATCTATGTAACAATCTGTACCGCCCATCAGCAATGGTGTCGCGAGCATCACAATTGCACTGAACAGGACTGGGTTAGCGTACCATTCTTAGCTAGGACTAGGTTCAGTTTGTCATTGGAGTGTAAACGCCAACTTATCTGATGTGAGAGTAGTCTGCTTACTATCCAGAAAATATCCAGGAAAGGGACCGATATCTGAGATGCTGTATCACGGTATGGGCCAGCATTATGATCAATGGCCTCACGCCTGTACACGTAGTTGCAACTGGCAAAATGACCAACGATACACTAATGAAATTCTATTGCCTCATGTTTACCTTTTCTACGACTCTTTCGGTGATCAATTGCTATTCATACGGACGACAACGCCCCATATTATTGAACACTCGCTGTTCAGGATTCTCTAGATAACAAGAATATTCAACGCCTCTTATGACCAGCATGTTCTCCAGATACATTTCACAGATTTTCATTTACACAGATATACACGTTTCGAGAGCATTTGGGCTAAAGTCCCAATGAGCTGGAAATATTGACAAGCAGTGTATATTTAGAATTCCCGACAGAAGTCTCGCGCGTTGAAGAAAAAAATGCTTTATTCCGTGCAGTGTATTTCCATTGCTCGCTTTGAAATCGCTGAGATTTTTAATCAAAAATTCATCAAGGGATGTTGGAAGCCAAAACTCTTCCAAAAATGGCGATTTGAGATTTTTGCATTTTCAAATTCTTCACAAGTTTAGCTTTCTAAAAATACCGTTCTTTAATCTCTAAAAAAATTAGAACTGTAAAAAGTCTAGTTTTAATTTATCATCGAACGCTTTGATCAATGAGGACTTTTACATGAAAATATGTTTTTCTCCGAATGTGATTTTTTATACTCGATGTACCTTTTCTCAGGAACTTCTGCTCACAGGTATGTCAATTTTTATGGCTTATTTATTATGTTTCCTAATATTTATTGAAATGAGCTTTTTGTGCCAAACTAAGAAAACATTTTGTGAAAAAAGTGCTAAATTTTACTATTCTTAATACAATATTGTATAAATTACTCTAAAACTCAAAATGTTTTAAAAGATCATTTCAGTATAATCATATAGGTGTACTTTAATTACAGAAATGTATCTGCATCAGATTTTTGAGAAAAGGTACATCGAAAATGGTCAATTTAAAGTTTTTGGCATAGAGGGTTCCTACTTCCCTTAAAGATTAAAATATATGAAATAGATAATAAAACAAATTCGAAGTTCCATGTGCCCATATTCGGTTGGAGGACTTCCTTATTGAAAATTTGATGGATCTAGGTATCTCTTTTTTCACAATGCCAGAAACATGTGTACATTTATGCAGATTCTTCATTATTCAATTTCTTTAAATATAATACAGAACGATAATATGTGGTGGCAACAATTTAAAAAGTGATACAGCCGTTTATAGTGATTTGACGCAAAATACCGTTTCTAGACTAATAGCCTTTTTGGGATAACTCCCCTTTGGGTTAAAAAATAAAAGCATCAATCGACAACAAGAACTGCAACTTGTAAGCTTAGGCCTTTTTTTTTTACTCCCGACTCGAGTTCTGGTGTAGTTGGGCGCTTAGCGTGCTCCTCTACACTATGACTAGTGCCTGTCATTCAGTCCAGTGCAGTTTATCATTCTGTACGCATCGGTTTATTATCTGTTACTGTTCATGCGTATGTGTCTTTGTGAGGAGTAGAGTTGTTGCATCAATGGAACAAAAATTTAAGGCAATCAAGAGATTGGATAAGGGAGCGGTAATGCAGAAGGTAGCTGATGATTCGTGCGTTGAACGAGTAATAGTAGGAGATTAAAAAAGGAAACGGATAGAAATGAAAAAAATAACGTGCATCAGGAGTTACAGCTATAGAAATTAAAAGAGAGGAAAAGGATCTGACTATGAAAAAGTGAGTGAAACTTTATATGTTTGGTTTACACAGACAGAGAAAAAGGTGTGCCTATTTCACAGCCCATTTTACAGCAAAAGACGTTATGTATTTGTAACGATTTCAGTGAAAGGGACCCAGATTTCATAATAAGTTTCTCTGTTGACCTCGACCGATGGAAAAAATGCTACGGTACCTGTCAGTTAAGTGTCTGTAGTGAAAACCTTTCATCGAATTACGAAGAAAGGAAGCATTCAATAAAATATTTCAGAAATAAATTGAAACTGAAAGCCTATCAAAGGATCAGATATTGAACTGTGATGAGTCAGATCTTAATTATAAATTGTTACCTAATAAGATTCGGCCAACACTGAAACAGTAGCCTACAAGCGTAGTAAAAAAAGGCTGACAATTTTAGCATGCAGTAATGCTACAGCAGACCTTAAAATATACCTTGTAATGATTACAAAGTAACCAAATTGTAAAGTCTTTAAAATAATTTCAAAAAACACGCTTCCTGTAAAATACTGTAGTCAGTAAAGCGTATGGATAAGTAGTGGAATTTTCAAAGACTGGTTCTCTAAGCAATTATTTTATCAACAGAAAAGTTTTTGAAAGAGAATAATTTACCCAGAAAAACTATTTTATTGCTATATAGTGCTCCAATGGAATCTGATTCAAGGAGCTTCAAAATAGTGACATTAAAACAATGTTTCTTCTCTTTCCC
>KK119112.1:927112-974419 GCA_000611955.2 Stegodyphus mimosarum
CACCCCCAATGTAACCAACAACCCCCCGTCGTATAGCAACCTATGGATCACAGCATTTTGGAAACGATAGAAAGGAACTACCGCAGGAAGCTCCTGTCCACATTCTCAGTTGAGACATTAATATCGTTAATTAATTGATAATGCTATAGGACTTAAAATAGTCAGTCATTAATCGTTTAGTTGTGATAAATAAATAGCTTTCCTCACTCTCTAAACAGTTTCTCTAATTCCGAAATGGCCTGAAATTGGCGCACCATGCATTTCTTGTAAAGTAGTCTACTTAAACTCGCTGGGATAATCGATAGTAATTCATTGTTTATATCTCTTTCTTTCGAATAAAATAGAAGGTTACCTGTTATTTATTCTATGTATTGCAGCTAGCTGCCTTGTTATGTTGTCAGGACTGAGTGTTCGGTGCATATTCTTGGAAAACATCTTCGTGACAGCTTAAAGTCCTGATCTTGAACAGGGAACTGAATGCAGCTATGTTCTGTGCTAGAATATTGTGATTAAGTGGTAAAAGAATTGCACTTGAAAGGGATTTAAAATTCTCTCTTATTAAATCACAATTATTTACAACCACTTCCCAACTCGGGAGGGATACAGAAAATAGAGACCGCGCTTGGGTCTAAAATGAACAATCAAATTAATTTAAACTAAAGCTAAATAGAAATTAAATCGTCGTTGCTCACAGAGCTATGAACGCGAGGTTGGCCTCTAAACTAAATGGTGCGTAGCAAGATTTAACTAATACTGACGCGCTTGGAATTACTGCAATAAGCAATCACGTAAAAGCGCTATGGCTTAGAATTTAAATGCTAGCTAGTCAGGCGAACGTCGAATAGAGTAACCGTGGTCTGACACTAAAAGCTCTCTCACACTGAGAGGTTCCTACCTCTTGCTTAAATAGAACTTGGCTCCACTTCAAATTAGCATAAAGCTGAAACGCGAGCTTATTCTAACGGGAAGTTGAAATGAGATGGGATAGAAAAAGTTAAATTAAAAATAAAACTTTGTTAGTTTAACTAAAACCTTACAATATCATGATACTCAAAATGATCTAGAGACTCTAAATAAGCATAAATATTTTTAAATTCTGGATCCGTTGGGTGTAATTCTGCGGTAACTGTCTTTCGAGAATCTAAAATTGTTGATGGCAAATTTTAATTATTTTCCCTCGTCATCTAGGCCCTCAATTCTTGATACGTCGATTCTTGACAAGACAAGCGAGTTGTCGTTCCGTCTCTGAAAAGTACTACAAATATCTATGAAGTTTTCAAGTAAACATTTTACTAAAACTTAACAAAGTCATTACTCGTGCATTCAAAGTCAAACGCTCCCACTTGCAGATATTCGATAACACGACAGGGCAAGAAAAGCGTACGGGACACCACGACTTTACTATATGGTGATACAAGTATTGTCCCGTGATGTTGCTGATCCAGTGAAACATCCTACAGAAGCTCCGTGCAAACCTTCCAAAACAGTTTAGTTCATACAGTTATTATTTAGAAGAATTTGTGTACTAATATAAAGATTTTTTCATAACATCAGTTGCTCACAAATACCTTGGCCTTATTCTGAATGGCATTTTACAAGATTGTTGGTTTTGTGATGAAATTTTGGATTATTTATTATCTACCTTCTTCGTGTGTAGTTGGTCTAATTCTATAATGTGCTTGTGTTAGTGGGCATGAGAGTGTTAGTGTTCTGCGGTATTAGATAACAGGTGACATCTGAGAGAGGGTCCGGACACCCGGGCGGCTTATAAGGATTATTCGGATATCATCCGAAATCCGCAACTGTAGAACGCAAGAGCTCTCTGGTGCCCCAGAACGCAGCATCGGGAGTTTAATAGGAACTATTGACAGTGCACGGCCATACAGGGGCAATGTATAAGACAACAGTTTCATACAAGATAGAAGATGCTGTTACGCTGATAATGGTGTTATGCGGATACTGCACATTGATATTTGAAAATGTTTCACACATAATTAAACATTTTACGCTAATATTTTTTAACTTCGGCTGGCAAAATTACTAATAATGGAATATTAAATAGAGCAAGGCGGGAGAAAGTAAAGCAGCGAGCGTCGCCAAAGCTCTGTATATAAAACACTGAAAGCACTCGTCTTAAATAGTCGTACGTCATTTGTATTTTGATGAGGGCTAAGGAAACGAGAAGTTATAGTTTAGGTCCCAATTATAAGAATGGATAAATTACCTTAAACTCTACCTATTATCTTTAAAGTATTTTTTGCACCATTTTAGACGTTTTTTAGTAGAAATTCCATTGCAGTATTAAATTTAATGTACGTTCTTTCGTTGTTAATTCGCCATTTTGAGAAATCGTCATAATCAAATTTAATTAAAAACTGGAATTTATTTGCAAATAATAAGAGGAAATCAATTGTATATGTATTGTTTGCAAATCTAAAAGCAGTAGCAAAATTCTGAAAACCTATAGCAAATTTTTGTTTATGCGTATTTTAAATGAATCTTTCCCAGTACTTTTTGATTGCATTATTTTATCCAACGATTTTCAATTCTAAAAACGTCAGTATCAAAATAAATAAAACTCGAAACCTGCGTAAGAGGGATTATTTGTTTATGCTCCTCGTGTTATTCTACATATTATGCAGCTGACCCTGAGTTCAATTTTACGAACAACAGTGCTCGTCCGTATACAGCTAATCCGGTGGATGAGTTTCTTGAAAATGAGTATATTAACCGGATAGACTGACCAGACTGAACTGTCCTAAAATGTATAGAATATGTCTGGAACGCTTTTGGGAGGGCAACTGCATCTCGCCTTCCACCTCCCAGAACCGTCCAAAATGTGAAAACGGCTTTGCTGCAGGAGTGAACTCAAACGCCAAAGGGACTCATGAATTGCAACATTTCTAGTATGAAGTCTGTAACTATTTAACAGCACCATACCGGCTATTAGCTTATTGTTTGTTTTCGATCATATAAAATTTGTTTAGATATTCCCGCGCCGACGAGCCTTACGATATTTCATGCTTGCGTACCATGACATTTGTATTGCATACTTTTTGCATATTGTTTTACATTTTGCATTTGTGCACTTTTGTTCGTTCCAGATTTCATCAAAATCTATCTATTAATTTTGGTAAAAGTCGACCAAATGACCAAATATAAAAATTATAATTTTGAGCAGTGTAGTCCTAGAAATATGCTGTCATACTAATACAGCAAAATTAGTTACAGTAAAAACACGCGTTTTTACCTCCTTGTACGAACTAAAATAAGTACTGAATTTGCGAAAAATTTCGAGTATCATATTTCATCGAAAATATCCACTTTTGACCGCTCTCAAATCCATTTGGACGATATATATATATATATATTTTTTTTTTGCGTGACGCGTGCGCGTGCAGACGGCATAAAGCACTCCTTTCTTCATTCCGGATCGTAAAATGGATTTAAAATTGATTCAAAAGTAATATTTTCGTGACGTCTGTGCGTGCGTACTTACGTACGTATGTATGTATGTATCTCGCAAAACTGGATTAGAAGATAAAGGCTGAAACTTTGCATACGGAACTGCTATAATATAAAGTTGTGCACCTCCTTTTTATATTAAAATAGGCAGAACTAAACGTGATCTTTCCCGACTTAAAAGTCCTTAACCGGCCCTTATTTTCACAATCGTTTGCCGTAGTCATAGACTTGCAATTACAGAAGTGTTTTAAATGACCAAAATATTCATGTTTTGGGAATGTCAAGTATAAAAAAACTAATTTTCGAGAAATACCAAAATCTAGCTTTTAATGCGATCTCCCTGTTCCTATACATATACTCGGAAAAATTTTATACTCGCTATGAAAAAGCAAAAATATAAAGGAGTTTGACTTCCGTACGACAAAAACTGAGAGGTATATTTAATTTTAAAATTTTTTAAACTTGCCTCGAGGGATCGGTTAATTAAGTTAGAATAATTGGAAGAAATACGTTTAAATGAAGTGCCGTAAAAAAATGTTTATAATTGAATAGGCAGTAGAAGAAAGCCGGGTGTTGTCCACATCAGATTTGTTTAGTTCAGAATTTGGAAATTCCATGATCATCCGCTAGGATAAAAAAAATAATTAAAGGAGGTATTTTTCTGTTTTTTAAACTTAAGTTCTTTTACCCTTTATAGATGACAGCTCAGGTAATGCCAAAAAAATATTGCAAACAGTATCATATATTTCTTTGAGTTGTCGATCATGTTACAGTCAAATGCTCTTGTTGCCTAGAAAAACTCTTTGGTAACATTAAAAATGAAACTTATTTGCTTATGATAAAAACGACGGCTGCAACAAGTTTAGATATGAATTTTATCGTAAACACATGTATTATGATAACGGCTGATATATCCGGGTAAGAGTACATAGAAAAAAAAAACTGCTATTGCCACGTTCTGACGCGCAATCTGAAATTCAGGTGATAATAAAAACTAACGTGCCTACCATATAGTATTCTAAGGAAACGAATAATTGCGGGCATAACTCTTAACAGACGCATATCCTTTTTCACCTTTGAAGTTTCCGACTTCTTTCGTGAATAAAGAATGAAACGTGTGGGAGAATAAATTATTTTCTTCATTTTTCTGATTCAGAATTGGGATATTCGTATTCCAGTTCCGTACAGTACTTATCATGTTTCGTTTCCAGAAATATTAGAATACTTTAATTAATATTCATTATTTAAATGTTACTCAGAACAGTTGAATTATTAAAGTATTAAAATAATAAGTGAAAATATTTACTGTTATTCTTAATGAAAATTTCAAAAATAGGCAAAAGCAAAAATCTAACTTTTCGATTGCCAAAAATAGTGATTTCTGTTCATTAATATTACACACAAACAAAAAAATGAAATAACAGAAAAATCAAAATATTTTACTAAAACAGCACTTACAGTTGTTGTAGTAAGTAATAATATTATAAATAACGTTTTTAGGAAAAGGACAAAGTTAATATTTTTCGCTCTATAAAATGTTTTATTATCAAATTTTTGTTTTCCGTGGGAAAGGAACTTCCCCTTTAAAAATTTAATAAATGTATATAGCGAGGCTAGAAGTATTGTTAATGAGATTGTGCATATGTCGCCCTAGATGACATATATGCACAATGTCATTGAACATTGATTATTAAGCTCAAATGGCGTTAGCCAAGAAGGGCTATTAATCTCAAAACGGGATTTTGCGTTGAATCACTATACAAGTCTGAATCACTTTTCAAATTATTGCCACCAAATATTATCGCTCTATAGTATATTTAGGAATTAAAAAATAAAGAATCTGCTTGAACGTATGTGTTTCTCCCATTGTGAAAAAATAACGGTACCTAGAGCCATCCAATTTTGAACAACGTAGCTCGCCACCCCAATATGAACACCCAGAAGCCCGAATTTGAAATTTATTTTATTGGCTATTTCATATGTTGTAAAACTTTAACGAATTTTTGATTAAAAATTCAACGATTTCAAAGCGAGCAGTAGCAACACTGTAGGGAATAAAATATTTTTACCTCCAACGGGCGGGACTCTCTATCGAAATTCCAAAGATATGCTGTTTTTAAATATTTTCAGCCCAATTTGAGTCTTTCCTATCATTGAGATTTTAAATGAATGCGTGTGGATTTTATTGGTTTATTCCAGCACAATATTAGTTTTTACTACAATTTTATTCCAATTTGTAACGCATTTATTTGTTATTATTATCTTTACATAATATTATAGATATTATGTGTTTGTTTCCGTAATTTTATGAAATGTCAAGTGGCTCTGGATAAGGGAAACTCGTCTTATTGAATATGCTTTTAAATAAATTTAAATCGATCTACCTATCCATCTAAACATGTGTATAGATATAGTTCAATGCGGGTGTTTGCATTGTATATATTTTTATGTAGTTATACAGGATGTTCAAAGAGATTCCAGTTCCTTGTTTCGGAGAGCATTTTGTTAAATTATAACTGTGCTTTGAGGAATATCTTTATGTATTTAATTCTAATATATAAATCTCTTTTATCTTTCTTTACGAGCTATCCAAAATTCTTATTTAATTATATAATAGTGAAAAAATAACTACAGTGCTTTAAGCCTTTTACCTGATAGCCTATCCAAAAATTTCAGGATATGCTACACTTGAGTTTTCTGTGGCGTAAAAATTAACACCACTGAGAAAGAAAAGGGAAATTAATTTGACACTACCTTTGATCCGAATCTGTTAACATGTAAACCTTTACATTCGTAGTTTGTGAAGTAGCTCATCTACTCCGTAAAATGCTTTTTTAGAATGTACACATGACTTTTAGAATGACACAGTGTCAAAATAGCGAATCAATGAAATGATTTTTTTAGAAACAATATTTTAAAATTTGCCAAGCATTTTATTCTGAACAAAACAGAGTTCTGACTTCTGTATTATGATTCTTTCATAATCCTTTCAGAGAATATGCATCATTAACTTTAAAACGTGAACTATAGAGAAACAGTTTAGAAAATGCATGTAAGGGAAAATAATATAAAATATTGCTTCCTGGTTCTAACGCGCTTCTGATGATATGCTTGTCTATATCTTTAATATACTATACAGAAAACACAGAGAAATATTCAGTTATACGTTTTTTATTAGTATACTCATGACAACGGGATTTTTCAAACTGTGGTACATGTACCACTACTGGTACATTAAATTAGTTTGATAGTACAGTTTATACACAAGCGATTTAAGCCTTCCCGTGCTTTAACGAGCCTGACTCGCGATGAAGACTTTGCCCCAAACATAAATATCACGAGCCAGGATCGTGAACAGAAAGCCGCGCCATCAACAGTAGACATCACGAGCCAGACTCATGTAAAGAAACTGGACCAAACATAAACAGCGCGAGCCGGTCTCGTGAACATTAACATCGTAATTTCACGGTCGTATTCGAACGTTAGTTCCTATCACCACAAGAGTTAATCACGATTCTCATAATTGCTGTTACAAAGCAGTTCAGTTAGTAAAATCTTATAAACCCCTACAAAATGCAAAATACAAAACATTTAAGTGAGAGCAGTTTATTAAAGTTTAATTCCGCTAAGGATTAAAGTTTACTAACTTGAAGTGTTGTTTATTTATGAAATATAATTTTGAAACTGTTATTTGTCATAAGATATAATATAATTATAATATCTACGAAAGGCAGAAGGATTAAAGTTTACGCCAGAAGTATCACGCAAAACTGACTATAACACAGGCATCTACGTTTTGGCTCGTATTGTGACTGTTCTCAAGTATCAGTCTGGCTTGTTTACCACGTGTTGACCCATAACACTTGAGCCCCAGTTTGCCAAGGTAAATGGCACGGGAAGGGGTTAAATGAATGTTCAAAATGAATTCAAAATGACGCCCCTTTTGGTACATATATTCAAAAAAAGGCCACACTTTTAATGAAGTATTGTTATTTTAAATTAACACTAGAGCCAAACAGTTCTTCCATCATGCATGACATTTAATTTATATGTGGAATTACGCTGTATATAGCATATATACACACAGTTTTAACTTTATTTAATCATAAAAAAGGAAAATAGAAATGTGTCGTTCAGTCTACAGCCGTTATTTTGACAGTATTATGAAAAATAAGAAGGGTTATTTAAGATAATCCTGTACAATAAACAATACCACTTATTTTCCAAAATGCTGTCGAAATAACATTGATTCTTGCTTAAGAGGTTGTAGGGATTTACATTTATTTTAAATAACCAGTTAAATTTAATTTTAAGTTACTTTCCTATAAGCCTTCATTCCCCTAATTGTCAGTGCCAGAATATTTAAATTTGGAAGCGCGCGTAAAAAATTCTACCAGTGGGAGAATAAGTTTAAATGTCGATGTTCTAGTACAGAAAGAGTCTGGGAAATTTCCGTACGTGCTTATACACAAATTTCCGCTTAGCAGTTACTGCTGGTTTGACGTGGCTTAAGCGCTATTATCTTGCTGCCACTAGATTCAACTACGCGCTGTAGGATGCAGGATTGTATGAGCTCTGTAGTGTAATTCGACTACTTGTGAATATCTCCAATTTTAAGTTTGATTCTACTGTTTCAGTTACCGCCCAAGTTGAGGCGTAGTATGTTAGCGTCAAGTTGACGCATCGTAAATAATTTAAAGAGTTTAATAAAGGGCAGTTGTAACCCTTCTCCTGTGCTATCACTATTTCTCAAGATTCTACACAACAGAAAGACAGTAGAACTTTACAAGGTACAGAAAGTTTGAAAAGTCCTACATTACAGTAACATAAGGACGGTCAACTAGTGTGAAGCCACCAATTGGAATCACCAATCAAAATATTATATTGGAAATGAATTGGAATCTGTATTTGATACAAAAGTACACAATTGCTTGTTTATGATATCGCTACAGAAAAATACGATTTCAGTTATGAAAAGACGTGGCAGTTTAGGAAAATTTTTTATTGTGCTTTGATTGACTTCCGAAAAAAAAGTATGAATCTACAAGGAAACATATCTCTGTACGTCTGCGGCGCCTGAGCCAGTCGGTCTACACAGGGAAACAAATCGCCCATGCATCATAATACATGTGTACGGAGCCTGCGCCAGAAACTTCTAATATTTGAATAAGAATTCCAGTATTAGACACTCACACATTTATTAAGATATTATATAGGAGGAAAGTTAGGATATAGAAGTTTACATGGAAATTTACAGATGCACTTCGAAAAAGCGGACTTGTTAAACGAAGCAGTACCTGCACGCACTTTCTAATTCAAAGAACACAAACCACCCGCTCATGGCATGTGGACCGTCTCTATCACTTTGAATTACTACACCCGAAACCGAAAGATTCTGAAACTACTTGCGTGTAACTCCAGTATCTTGCTCTTCTTTCAAGTGTTGAGTCTTTTCGGCAAAGTATTTTCTCTCTAGCTGCGACACTACTCTGTTTTGCGAGGATTCGCTCCCAACAATCCAACGAGGCGATGACAACGTCATCCATCACCGGAAAAAGAACAAGCTCTCTCACACACACACATATATATATATGCATTCTGTTTCACAATTAATTGTTTCCTTTCCCGCTTCATTAAATTTATTTCTTAATTTACAATTTTTATTTATTTTTCATATTTTGCATTTGTATTCCCATTCTTAAACACTGTTACTTTCTATCTGTTTTTAAAACTCATATTTATTATTAATATTATTTTTATTACAATTTTTTAAGAAATTAAACTTTGAAAATGCAGGTATAGAATGCAGGCGATATCGTAACAAACAATATCGCCCTGTATAGACAAGGATTCGCAACCTGAGGGAAGTTCCCTCCTGAAGGAAATTTCATAATTCAAGGGGGTATGTGATAAGCCTTTTATTTACTCGTTAAATATTCAGTTTTAGTTTATGAATATAAAAAACTACTTTTTCTCAAGTTTGGGTATTTATCAACATTTTCTATGCTTCTTCTTATTTAATTTATAAAAATCATTTAAAAATAATGTAAATTTAAATAAATGTATACGCATTTTTCTATTTTTGGAGAACCAATGGAAATGCTTTCAGATGACACGTCTGCGAGAAGACTTTATTGCTTCGCTGAACAACTCCGTCTGCTTGTGTAGCCGGTCTTTAAGCAGGTAAATAACTGTCGTATATCAAGTTTTTCACATCAGACAGATCAGAAGCCGAGACTCGACTTTCGCCATTGCATCAGGCAAGCATATGAACTGAAAACATACTGATCTGAGGGATACAAACGACAAGCTTCATTCTCATCATGAGTTTCATTCTTTCTCTCTCTGTCTCTCCTTCTCACTAGGACAAGAAAGCGTTGAAATTATCTTAAAGCACTTTAGAGCTAATTGATATCCTCTATTTTATAACCAATAGATAAAGCAAGTTCTATCATATAGTGATTTTACGAAAATTCCTCATTTTTTTTATTTCTCTATAACTTCACTTCTTCTGCCCCTCTATTTTATCACCAACAATAGCGCAGCCAGTACACTAGACTCCACGCCCAGATGTAGGAACTACCTTTATTTCTAGAAATCCTAGTGTATATTCTTCCAGGATGTTTTTGTAGTAAGCGAGTCTAACTGGCTTTACGTTATAAAGTGTTCGAGTTAAAGAATGGGCGGAAGTCATGAGAAGTGTTATTACTATAAGAGCGCCTTCAGCAGATTTAAAAGTACATGCATGTATTTTAATATTTTTAAACCACTTTCTGTGTGGCTGATCCTGATAGTGTACGTAACCGCTCATTTCTTCTGCCACTAAAATTGATTCGGCCAAGTCTTTAACAAAGATAAATGTTTGCTCTTTTCGATCGATCTTACTTTAGCTACTAATTAGTATTAACTGCCCATTGCTTCAGGGTACAAAATAAAACTTATCGAAGACTGTAATTCTCATTTATGGTGACTGGTGCTTTACTATCGCACTAGGCCTTGAACTTAACTTCTTATCATATATACCTTACCTTTTAACTTCATATTTCCTTTCAGTAATGTAACACGGAGGGCTAGTAATTATTTAATATTATTAATTATCCTTTTTATGTTTTTCCGCACCGCTTCAAAAATATTATCGTCAGTTTTAAAAATGCTGGTATACTGCATTAAAAAATAACAGCAATTTTGATTTTTCATTGCATGCATTCACACTTTTAGTACAGAGTTTGATAATCGTACATTGACTTTTTAAATAGCTAGTCCTTTAAAAGAAATTTAAGAAATATCATTCTTCTTCAATTTGCATTAAACGTTTTAATTTTTATATATACTCCCTCTGAATTAAATATGGTTTTTAGTACCTCTGAATTGAGTATGGTTTTCAGTACCAGTAAATGTTGATAAATACCCACATGTTTTTCAGTACCTGAGTGAAAGCAGAAAAGAACTAAGGATATATTTACGGATTATTAGACATACGTTTATATTTTAGTAATTAGAACCTTGTCCTGGCGTTAATACTATGAGAGTATTAAACCTATTAAAACATGTCCATAGTATGCAAAAGTATTTAAGGGGTTGAATATAAAGGACGGAGAAAATTCCCATTATCATAAAACGTAATGACAGAAAAGAAAGCGACATCAAAGCTTGGTCATTTACTAAAAACATAGCATACAAATCGTAGTAAAATGAAGTCAGGAGTAAGATATTTCAGAAAGATACATTGTTTGGTTTAAGATGGTCAGAAATCTTAGAATCACGCTTAGCGGTTCTAAATTACAGCAAATGTACTGAAATTAAAGAATTAATTGCTCTCACTAAAGATTCTCTGAGTAAGATTCACTTTGTTCTCCAAACGAGTTACTGTCGTCAAACTGAAAGATTAGATGCGGGTAACGCCGTCAGTATATGCTAAGATTTTAAGTTGCCTGAAAAACTCTTTTTTTGCTTCTAGTTTCGTTTTTTAATTATGATACTTTCGCGCTATTTAATGGTAATAAAGACGATTTGAGAAACATTTTATCTGAATGAATTCGATGGATCCGGCCATCGAGTTAACTTTTAAAACCTGATCAGATAACTCTCCTTCTTTCCCTGACATTATGATAATCCGCAATATATTTGATATCAGAACTACTATTTACAATTAACCTTTTTCTGCTTGCTTGCCTCTTCAGATGAAATAAAGACAGCCTGCTAAATAAAATACGCTTCTTTATTCTCTTACTTATATCATCCTTTCCAAGTTTTTCTTCAGAATCTTTACTTGTTAGGAACAAAGTTATTTGAAATCGGTTGCCACTGACAGAGGACTTTTCCCCGAGGTTATTGATAAAGTCCTAAAACAATTTCTTCGGGCCATCATAAAAAACATTTCGTTACTAGAAATAACCATAACAACCTTGTTGTCATCCCATTTCATCTTTATGCCAATTACAAAATTACTTGAATACTAATTTTCAGATCATTTTCTCACCTATCAGTAAAATTCCTTGTTCGATTCTCAAAGGTCACACGTCTGATTTAAATTCATAGAGAATTTATAGTGGTCAATGCTGTCTACCATACATTTACCTGAATAAAAGAGCTTTAAAATTTCACATTATGGAATAAAGACCTTATGTTCAAAAAGAGAAATAAACAAGATTTCTATATTATGTACAGATCAACACTTTTCAGTTTTGACTTTGATTCTGCGAAAACTATTCACAAAGTTCCTTTAATTGGTGAATTAAATTTCTTAGTGGATGCAGTTCACTTTGTAGAATAAGTGAAAACATAAAATACGATATTTTAATCTGAAGGCAAAATAACATTATATAAAAAAATACCTAGCTTCTCAATACGGGAAAAAAAAGCATAAGGGTCTTTATGGTCTCACGCATAAACATAGGCGTCGCGGCCTACTTACCAACTTAGCAACATACTTTCTCATACTTTGGAATCCACAGTGACCATTCAATCTAGACAGATTACCCAGACAGCAGCCACCTACATTTTTGCATCAAAATTGTCTAGCACCGCCAATCAGCAGGTACAGTGACTCTATGTGCAGCTCCAGAACTAGAGGCACTGGAAAACAATACATCGCGGAGACGATAGCGCATACATATGGGAGATTTGAGAAACAGAGGAGCTTCGCCATGAATAAACCTCGGACCTAAACCGACTTATATATCCGCACCCGCACATGAGTTTAAATCAAGCTTCATGACGTTATTTTCATCTCTGGGAAAATTCAGATGAAATGCAGATTTCTAATACGTTTCATATTTACCAACATTTATCCGTTTTAGTGAATGATGATAATTCCAATCCAGATTTTCCCAACACTTTTAAAGTTCTAAAACTTCAGTTTTTTCCTCAAAAGATGGCACTGTGTACGTTTCTGTTTCGCTGTGTTTCTAGAGACATTAGATTATTTCGAAGGAGACATGAAAAATGAGCAATGCCCTGGCCGAAACTCGAACCACGGACGTCTCGAACACGCGCTCAGTGTGCTGACCACTACACCACGGAGGCATGCTAAGAAGGCGGGAGAAATATCTTACATACTCCCCCCTTTAAAGGGGGACTGGGGATTAGAGGACCCAGTCGCCAAATCCTGGTGGTGGAGAATCATCATTCGCAATGCATTCGCCGGGACTTCTCGAATACGTGCCAAGTGTGCTAACCACTACAACACGAAAGCATGCTAAGAAGAAATACCTTATATGCTCATTGATTTCTATATAAAAGGTCTGTATCTCCTACCCTTTTTCCATTTATTTTTTTCTTTTGGAAAGCAGAAGTCCATGTCCCATCATCCTCGAAATCGATAGAGTTTCATTCAGAATTTAAACCAGTCTAAGGTCACTGTTTTGCCTAACATTAACAGAGTTTTTTGAACAATCACAGAAGAACTTTTAAAACTTTCAAACTATTGTCAAAATAATCAAGGTTATTATTACTTTTACAATTTTCTGGAAAGATAACAATTCATACATAATTTAGCATAAAATATTTGCATAAATACTTGAATTTATAGAAAGCGTTAAGTACAAATTTTTGTACCTATTTTATCATGCGATGTTTTGTACCTGTTTTGTTTTTTTAATGATACTTATATGGAATTTTCTGAATGCTATGAAACAATCGACGGAAATTTCTTCGCCGAGAAGCTACAAATGAGAGACGAAGATGACTTATCAAAGACCTCCGAGAACTTGTTCAAAGAATTAAAAAACCAAGAAGAAAGCATAAAAGAATCTTCAAAATACTTGAATTAACTCTTCAAGGAAAAATTCCTCATGCGATATTTTCAGATTTCTTCCCCTCATGCGTATCAGTACCGTATCAAGAGAATTCTGCTCAAATGATACCTTCCTGTTTTTTTCCTTGATTTTGGGTTTTATTTAAAGATCATAAGGTAAACTTGTATTTTGATTTCAAAACTAAGATGAGTTTACGCTTGAGTTTACAAGTACATTTAGGTAAGTTACTTAAATGTTACTTTTATTCCTTGTCAAAAACAAAAATCATTTAAGTGAGTAATATCTCGCCCTCCCTTACTAAAATTAATGTTACATTATATTTCAAGTCTATAATGCTAAATTTATATTTTTATTTTAAAAATTGAAGTATGCAGTTTACAATTATAATTACGTACAATGGGGCAAGTTATTATTTTTCATGTCAAACACAAAATCACTTAAACAAATACAATTTCCATTCTCCTTTCACTATAACAAATATACTCCTTTTTCTCAAGCGCATAAAGCTAAACTAGTATTAATTTTGGAAATATAGTGTGTATTTTGCATCTTCAAGCACATCTGGGTAAGCTATTTTCACTTCTTGCCAAGAATAAAATCACTTAAGTACGTAAAATTATCTCTTTTCTTACAACAATTAATGTCATATTTCGCTAAATAATATAATGTTAAATTTATCTTTGATTTTAAATAAAGCGGATGGTTTGAAATTATAAGTATAATAAGTTATTTTTATTTTTTGCCACTTATGTGGGTACAATCCCCACATAATTAATCTCTCTTAACTATATCCTTTTTAGTCCAAAGGGATTTAGTCCCGAAGGACTATTACTTTCGTTTGGGCGTTTTGTGTTGAATCATTAAAACGTTGAATCACTTTTCAAATTGTTGCCACTAAATGTTATCGCTCTGCATTAAATTTAAAAAAATGAAAAATCTGCATAAATGTATGCATGTTTTTTTTGTTTTTTTTTTGACGTAGCTTTCTCTTCAAAAATCGTCTGCGTGCGTTGCACGGGAAAATAAAAAGGAATTTTAATTACAGTTCTAAATAAATAGACAAATAAATGTGAAATTCGTAACAATATTCTCTAAAACTTTAACGAATTTTTCATTAACAAACTCAAAGATTTCAAAGCCAGCAATACCAACGTTGTACAGAAAAACATTTTTATCTCCAGCGCGTGAGAGCGTGTACCGAAATTTCTAAAGATATGCTCAATTTAAAATTATTTTGCGATATTGCTGTTGAACTGAATTTTATGGTTTAAGTGCGAAGAACATGGTATTTAACAAATAAAGGTAACACACAAAATGTTAAATAAACGTCCCTTTGGACGTAATTTAAAATCTGAAACATTTCAGATTTTTATTTTTTTTTCTTTAATTAACAACACACTTTTTAACATTAGAAAATTCCTCATTGGAGTCTTTACAAAAATTTTAGGTGACTTCATTAAAATAACCCGCGAATAATTATCCGCACATCTTTGCGATTATGCGAAGTATATCTCAGCACTCCGGCGAAACATAAGCTCTTTAATTTATCTCCGATGAGGCATCATACATAGCTAGTTTTCGGAATGTAGCTATTTAGGAAAGCATGAAGTCTTTAATCTATAATTCACATTTAATCAGCATGTACTATCTTAAATAACTGAGAAATTTAAATGTACCAAACACAGAGCTTAATAATTTAAACTTTATTTCATTTTTAATAATGCATCTAACTGTTATTAAGTTAAAATAAATGTAATTTATAATATACCACATTGAAAATCTTTATGAACATTTACAACGTTATTATGATTAATAAAATATATTTACAATATCCTGTAATGCATAGGTCACTCGGAAACACTTCTATTTTCCTTATTATTCTCCTTGAAGTTTTTCAGCAGTGAAATCGATTTTTGTGTACAGCTCATCAGTTGAGTGAGTTTTCTCCCTCAGTTGAGTGAACTATCAGTTGAGTGAGCTATTCGTGTACCTTCTAATCAAATTTCTTAGAAAACAGTAAAGCTCCAGGAAATATATATGCCTTCACGCTTGTACGTATTCTACTGAATGGGGAAAAAATAAACCATTTCATTTAAAGTATACTAATGTGTTTAGGAGGTAATAGAATGGAAAGTGGCGACTGGATGGCGCCAATTTTCGCATGGGAAGCTGTGTGCAGTGGAGTAAAGATCAGATTGTCCAGTGTAAGGGATGAATACATGGTCACCCAAGGGAAGATACACTCCCTTTAAGTTACTAATGACTGACAAATAACCACCCTAAATTTTTAATTTCAAACGTATTTAAGTAGTAACTACTCTAAGCAAGCAGTAACTATTCTTGAGGGTTTTTTTCATGTTAACAACTCAAGTTCCTAAATTTTTATTCATACGCACCTAAGAAAATACACTCATGGAATTACATATTTTATAATTAAAAAGTGAAGGAAAAATTAACTGACATAATTTACCTAATTTCTTACAGTAATATTGACTTAAAAGAAATTAAATATTAAAATCCCAAAGGCATAATAATTTTTAAATATTTTTCGAAATCAGTTAAACTAATTAAAAGTAAAAGAATGTCATTTGACGTGAATAATTTTTAAATATTTCTTTTTTAACATTAATTCACTTCGAAATATTCCGAAGCACATTAACGGTGCTCAGGGCTGATTTAAGAGATTGAGGTGCTTCCTGTGCAAGCATGTTCAGGTAAGCCTTCTCATATGAATTCCCTTTTAAATTTATTTTCATGTAGTGTCCCTTTAAAAATCTTATTTTCGTCTCCTATTCTGAATATTTTGTAATTTATCAACGCCAATTATTTCGTTCCTAAAGCAAAAATTATAAGCAGATATTTATACAGTATTTTTTGCAGTTTAAGTTTTCAAAATATTCAGTTTCCTTGGATCAAATGAATCACAAACGTATTAAACTGCAGTTAAACCTTTTGTGCAGTATTAATCGTAGTATACAATATTTCAATGGAAAAAAATTTAAATTTCTGCCATTTTTTTTTTGGTTACCAAACTTTTCCACACAACGTCCCTCGAAATTCGAGCGTAATTTAGAATCGATGGCCTTTTAAATATCAACATCTTTCAAATTTTTAATTTATAGAAGAAATATATATTTATAAACTGGTTAATAGTTATATTGTTATTATTAATATATCGAAGTCTTTCATTTCAAAAACTATTTGCTAGATGCACTTGAGATCTTTATCTCATTTGTTTCATTTACTTGGAATAACTTTAATTCTATTAGTGATACTGAAATTAAAGTATTTGGCTTATAATCGATAATATCTTAAGAGAAATATGATAATTCAAAATTAAATGTATTTACTAGCTTTATAAGGTATTTCTCCCTCCTTCTTCGCATGCCTTTGTGGTGTAGTAGTCAGCACTCTCGGTTCGTATTCGAGAGGTTTGTGGTTCGAATCCCGGCAAGGGCACTGCTCATTTTTCACGTCTTCTGTTTCCAAAAATACCTAATGTCTCTACACTGGCGCCCGAACTAAAAACGGTGGTGGATAATAATTCTTCACCACCAGGATTTGGCGATTGAGGCTCCTAATCCCCATTTGCCTTTTGAAAGACGAAGCACATAAGGTATTTCTTCATCGCTTGCCTTCGTGGTGTAGTAGTCAGTACACTCGGCGCGTATTCGAGAGGTCCACGGTTCGAATCCCGGCGAGGGCATTGCTCATTTTTCATTTCTTCTGCTTCCAAAATACCTAATGTCTCTACAGCTTCAGCATGCAAAACTTTGAAAAGCACGAAAAAACGCACTAAGTCCAATTTAGTATATTTTCCAACAGAATTTACTACAAGCCATTTCAATATTTTACATTATTATGCTGTACATTTCTGCCTTAAAATGTAAATGCTGATTTATTTTTAAAATTGTTTGAAAAATCACATAATTTTATTTGCTCTTTTGAGCTCTTTTCTTTCTGGGTAATTTTTAAATTATATAATCTTTTAAACAAACTTTATTTCTAGTAGTTAACTTTCTTGTCTTTTGAGCAGCAAAATTAATTTTTAATACCTAATGTAGGTTTCTACAGGTTTTACAGAAAGATCTTTAAATCCTCTTTTACTTATTGAAAATCATTAAGAAGTTTTTTGCTTTTTCTGTAGGTTTAGAAAACGTTTTTCTTCTTGAAGTTATAGATACCGGCATGAGCAATCATGTTTTTGGTGCATCTAAACATACTAGGAAATGTATTGATATTTTGTTGTAATAGGGACCAGCACTTCCAGTTCATAACGAAATTTTACACTTATATTTCCTAATTATTTTTATCTTATATATTTATATTTCTTGTTTTTTGTTTTGGCTAAGAACATCTGCAAACTTCAAACAAATGTTATTCGACTATTAACATTATTTAATCGATTCAGGTAAAACACAAGAGGGCTATTCAGCCTAAAGACACCTTCATGGAAGATTTTCTAAAGAGCACTTCACATTAACAAATAAAGGATAAAGCATGGAACTCCCTCTCCTCCAACCTGTTCACGGGAACTCGACCTCGAAATGAACAACCATTGTTCGGCGATTTTATTCTTTCAGTTTCAGGTGGGTCTCAACATGTGAGATGAGGTACAATTTTTGGAAGTCTCCAAGAAAATGGGGACTCTCAAACAATTGTGTAGCTTATACATAAATAAATCCAGATATACATAAATAAATAATGAGGGTACAGATCACAAATTACTCAAAAAACTTGAATGTTGTGATCCCTTTTAGCCTAATGGATATCTCGATAAAACAGATGTTGGCCTCATTAAAATTTCCTTTCAAGCTCTAAAAACTGTTTTTTTTAAGCAGAGAACACGAAAATTCAAATGTGCCTTTATCTAAGTCCAGACTATATATCTTCAGCTTGCTAACGCACGAGGAAAAAGGGATAATTCTTCGCATCCCCGCATACTTAAAAAGCGTGAGTCACGAGATTTAATAATTTTTTGGAAGAAATTTGCAAAGTATGCTTGAAAGAGTCAATTTTATATTTCATCTCTCTAAAACTGAAGCCATATAACCCTTCCTTCTTCCCCAAATATCGCAACAGCTGATAAACAAAAAAGCAAGTATAACAGTATTTATATCAAAATAGTTTATTTCTAGTCTTTTCTAAATCGAATCATTAATAAATTAGCCGAAATTAGCATTTGTCGAAGCTTCATCCTCGACAAATGCTTTTTAATAAAAACTATGCATAATCGTGATAAGCTACGTGGAGCTGTCTGCCAGATATCAAGTGTTCAAATTGCGTCCATTAGAGTGCTGAATGAGGATACGCTCCTGGCTTTTGTTCTCGTAAGTAACAGCGACCGGAAAAACAAAGAGAGAGGATTTGTGATTTCGCGCCGAGAGGATATCCTGCCTTGTACCTTTTCGCAATTAGTTCCGTCGATAAACAAATCATAAAGCAGTCTGTAACACTTGTTCCCTTATCTTTTTTGCAAAGTGATTTATTTTTCCAGGCGGCGCCTTGATAAAATACACGCGACCAAAGTGGTTCAACAGTATCTATTCACTCTGATGAGAAGCAATACGTAAAGACTCATATTAAATTCTGAGAGGATTCAGTTTTCGCGTATTAAGAATAAACACATCGGAATCTTTTTGGTGAGCATACTTTTTTTCCTACTTTCTTTCAATTTTATGCAAGTAATATTTGATAGAAGTATTAATATTTTGTGCAACATATTTTTTTTAACTGGAATCATTTTTTCCAATAAAAAATCAAAATTATTTTTCTTCTTTACCTTAATACTTCTTCATTTATTGTTTTTCCGCAAATTCTTTTTAAATTTTATAATTAATTTTAGTAACCTCTACTGTTAAAATCTGTGCTCATCTATCTGTTAGTTTGTTTTTTGACACCTCATCTCCTTCGGGATGGCTGGAAGTTGAGTTTCGAGAGAGGTATCCCCGGATACCACAATTTCGTGGGAAACCATTTCGATCATTCTCATCTTCGTACGATTTCAGTCAGACGAGATATTAATTAAAAACTCTGAAAACCCTAATTTGGCAACAAAAAAATTTTTTACCAAATGGTTGTTTGATCGAAAAGCACCCGCTAATTTATTCTATGAACAGTTTTTAGAATTTTTTTTTAGTTCAAAGGGATTTAGTCCCGAAGGACTATTACTTTCGTTTTGCGATTTTGCGTCGATTTACTCTGAATGCCCGTTTCACTTTTCAAATTGTTGCCACTAAATGTTATCGCTCTGCATTAAATTTTAAAAAATGAAAAATCTGCATAAATGTATGCATGTTTCTCGCATTGTGATAAAACCTAGAGCCATCGAATTTTGAATGACGTAATCCTACTGCGAATATGGGCATCTGGAAGCCCTAATTTTGAATTTGAAATTTGCTTTATTATCGATTTTATGTTTTGTAACATTTCAACGAATTTCTGATTAACAAACTAAATGATTTCAAAGCGAGCAATGGCAACACTGTACGGAAAAAAAAAACATTTTTATCTCCAGCGCACGAGACTTACGGAAATTCTAAAGATATGTTCATTTTAAAATGATTTTGCGATATTGATTTTGAACTGAATTTTATGGTTTGAGTACGTAGTACATGATATTTAATAAAAAAAGGTAGCACACGAAACGTTAAAAAAACGCGCCTTTGGACGTAATTTAAAATCTGAAATCTTTCAGATTTTTGTTATTTTTTTTTTCCTTTTTAATGTATTTTTCCAAGTAATGAAAGTATATGAATAAATGAAAAAATATTAAACTCCCACGTAATTGTTTTTTCAAAATGTAATACTGATAATTGGAAGTTAGAATTACACTGACTATAAGTATAGAATGATCTCTTTAAAACAGATTAGTATTAGTATTGCTCTAAATATAAAACAAAGTATTACTTCGTTATAGGAGTGTGGCAAAATTTTAAATTCTAATGAAATATTTTAAATTATACTCTAAAAATACTAATTTAATTCTCATTTCACACCGATTATGTAACTGCGCGCGAATTTCGGAATAATACATAGCTAAACACCAAATCATAGATTATAAAACTGCTTCAAAATAACTATTCAAACATTTTGAGAATGCTCTGAAAGTATTTCCTTTATTTTATTAATATCATGAAAATAATATTTAGCATCTAGGTAAAAAAAAACCTTAAACACTGAAAAGGCAGTATTTTAAAGTATGCAAAATTGATTGAGAAAAAGTTGTTGCTTATAGAAATTTTACATATTGAAAAAAATGCCACAGTTTAAGTAAGCCTTATGTTAAAAATATAAGGCATCGTTTAAAGAAGCTTTATACGTCAAAAACTAGCATTGATTATTATAACTACATTTTATTTTGAATCCTATGAAATAACACACATCGAAGCACAGTGTATGACTTGTTTTCGTAAATTTTTGCTCTTGCATTTTGTAAAAACAAAGAAATAAATGGCGTGTTCACTTAACCATCATTACATTGCACAAAATGGAAGAAATATTTTCGATTTTTCATTTGTCATTTACTGCAGCATTATTTTTGTGCATGCTGAATTCTGCATGTCATGCTCAGCGTGTCAGTCCTTCGTAATCAAGAGCTGAGTACTTGAAATGTATAAATCACTGTTTCGTATTTGCGATTTTAGCCTTAGATGTGCTTATAAATGAAATTAATTTTCATTTTTTAAAATTAAAAATGCTTATTATATGGTTCTATTATATAGTTGTATGGTTTTTTTTCGTTCTTTACGCCTTGTTATGTCGCGTTACGCTGATAAGGCATTAGTCACCGAAGCTGCCTGACAAGTCTGTGAAGAATTTAATCTCCCATTTATCATACGCGCGACTCGAGTATTTGTCAGATCTCAGAGGTATTATTACCCTCATACATGGCGCATGATCTTTAATTCATCTTATGAAACTGAAACTATTCTTTACTTCAGTCACTAAGTGATTTAAAAACGATATACATGTTTATTAATAATTTACATCTATATCTTATTTTAACAATATTTTAAATCCTATTTGATGTATTTTATGATAATATAATTTTTGAAATTAATAACGTATCTGGTCGGTAACTTTTATAAACATTTTAACTATTATTGCTATAACCTAATGCCATTTATTATGTACTGGTTCAAAATAATCGTTTGCGCGCAGCTTGAAAATGAGTTTTTACATTTCAATCAAACATTAAAGTTTTCAAAAGAATTTTAACATTTTCACTCGAATTACTATTTTACAGTTTGCATATAATATCTTTTTAAGTTTGCATATAAATCTTTCAAGTTTTCGTTTTATCAGTCAGTAATAACTGATCAGCGATCAAGGGCCTTAATCAGTCTTTCATTAACTGCCAAAATGTTCAGTGTAAAAATTTATAATTATCGAAATAGGACAGTCTTCCTTTTTACATCCTTATACCGCGCAGCTCCTGTATTATTACTTTCATTTTCTATTAACTGTATCTATTTATTTTATTTTTAGCCCAAAGGGCGTTAGCCCAGAAGGGCTATTAATTTCGTTTTGGCATTTTGCGTTGGTTCACTATAAATGTCGGTTAACTTTTCAAATTGTTGCCATCAAATATTAGAGCCTTATGTTATATTTAAAGAAATTAAATAAAAAAGAATCTGCATAAATATATGTATGCTTCTCGAAATTGTGATAAAACAACGGTACCTAGAGCCGTCCAATTTTGAATAATGAAACTCTTCACCGAATGTGGGCATCTGGAAGCCCTAATTTGGAATTTGGAATTTGTTTGATTATCGATTTCCCATTTTGTAACACTTTAACGAATTTTTGATTAAGAAACTCAACGATTTCGAAGCGAGCAATGGCAACACTGTAAAACATTTTGATCTCCAGTACACAAGACTGTGTATCGGAAATTCTAAAGATATGCTAATTTTAAAATAACGCTGTTGAATTGAATTTCATGGTTCAGTTGCGAAGAATATGATATTTAATAAAACAAAAGTCCCTTTGGGCGTAAGTAAAATCTGAAAGCCATCAGATTTTATTATTATTTATTTATTTTATTATTTATTTATTGTTTTATATTGCATAGTCGTCCCGTGTATCACACAGGCATTACACAATAATACAATATACCTTATGCATGATGTATCAGATTAAAGTTTGCCAAAATATCATAACATATCCAACTTCAGTTTACAGACCGTTTATATTATTCTACAAGCTCTACTGTAAGGTTCTACTCGGGTAGTTTATTAGCGAAAGTTAATTATCAACGAGTTATTAAGCAGCGATTCTGAAATAAAAGTTCTATCTATTTTCGAACCATATGTAAAAATGAATGCGCTGGTAAAGTGCGTTCTGTAATAGATCTTCACAGTTCACAAAAATAATTGTATAATTCATGATAATAATCCTCAACCCCCAAAGTGCTGTAAACGCTGATATAACCATACATAATCGCAATTTCGACAGTCTCAGAAATATATCAACATATCTTTAGAAGTTTTTCTAATACTACCCATTGTCACTCATCGATAACTTAAGCCTTCAATATTTTATTATTTCCATCTTTATATACAACATGTCACGTGGTTTCCCTATGCTGCAGCTCGTATTTGACGTCAGTTTCTCACTGCGACAAAAGCGAAACAGGTGAGGCATTTAATTGCATTTGTTATTAAAAATCTATTGATGTTCCAAGTAGTATTTTCTTTTCGTATTTTTTGGACTTTCCTGCGGAAATGGTTTCAAATGCAGTGTATTTGGTAAACTATAATTTGATCCAACCAGTTGATCCATCTATTTGCTGTTGACTGAACTTTACTTTTGATACATTACTATACCTTTCTTTGCAGAACGTACTTAATATTCCTTTATTTATTGTAATATTTCTGTTGTATGGTCAAATAAAATTACTCATCCTGATCAAATAAAATCTGATTATTATTCATCATGAGAAATAAATTTAAAATAAAAAAAAATCTCAAAGGTTTCAGATTTTAAATTACGTCCAAAGAGGCATCACGTTCTTCGCACTTAAACCATAAAATTCAGTTTAAGAGCAATATCGCAAAATAATTTTAAAACACAAGATTCAGTTCAAGAGCAATATCACGAAATAATTTTAAAATGAGCATATTTTTAGAATTTCCGATACAGTCTTACGCGCTGGAGATAATGTTTTTTCTGTACAACGTTGCCATTGTTCGCTTTGAAATCTTCGAGTTTGCTAATCAAAAATTCGTTAAAGGTTTACAAAATGTGAAATCGATAATAAAACAAATTCCAAATTTCAAATTTGGGCTTCCAGATGCCCATATTCGCAGTAGGAATACGTCATTCAAAATTTGATGGCTCTAGGTACCGACGTTTTATCACAATGCTGTAAACATACATACATTTATGCAGATTCTTCATTATTTAATTTCTTCAAATACAATACAGGGCGGTAATATTTGGTGGCAACAATATGAAAAGTGAAGCGAACATTCAGAGTGATTCGACGCAAAATTGCAAAACGAAAACAATAGTCCCTCAGGGACAAAGCCCCTTTGGACTAATAATACTTTGGACTTAATGTTAAATAGATCATATGTATTAGTGATAATGATCAATAAAATTACGATTAAATAACATCGTATTCATAGAAATGATTTTATACAAAATTACTTCTGAAAACCATTTATTTCTATTGGAAATCTTTTTCAAGTTCTGTTCAAGTTTATCTCAATAGATATTTGAAGTTACAGGCGTCACTGTGTGTTTTAGATTTCAACTTAGTTTAAAAAGAGTAAGATTGATTAAATATACAAAGATTTTTTTCATTAACTCATAAACTTTTAATTGCGAGCAATTTAATATCTTCTTTCATGGTAATTTTATTCACTATCTCGTAATTGCATTTCTGATGAGGTCATTTTTTTTATTCCACTTTAATCGTCTGTTTTGAAACGGTTTAATTCGTCGAAACACACGTACCGGACTTCACAATGCGATGCTGAAAATGATTCCAGCTACTTCGGTTACTATGGAAACGGGAGAACTATCATCCGTTTATTGATATCAGTAGCTGCAGAAGCGCCCTCTGTGTTTTCAACTGGTCAAACGCGGCCGTATCTCTGATGCATTGCGGAAGATTATGTTACCCTCGATTACAACTAAATATTTTAACTATTAATAACCATCAATAGTTATAGTTAAAAAATTATTTATTTTTAGTACAAGAAAGGACAAATCTGTAAGTAATTTTTTTGTAAGTTTTGAAAACGTTTTTATGAATAATAAAACATGTTCTACGGTTTCAAAAGTCTTACACATGATATTTAAAAATATCCATGAAGAAAAACTAATAATTCAAATTGAATGTTGATATCTAGTATTAAAATGCATAATTATATTGGTTTTATTTTTTTAAAATAAATGCGTCCATAACTAACATAAAATTAATATCTTTAAAATGAATCATTAATCTAGGAACTTCTAAGCTGAAGTGTAAACCTCAAAATTTTCTTTCATATGCATATAACATTTGAAGATTACTTCTCTTGGATTTTGAATCTCTCGAGTAAGCTTCCAGCTCTGGTTTTCAGAATTCAAGGGGGAAAGCAACACTACTATAAAATATATCAACAAGTAGAAAGATTTTGAGACAAAGTTTGCAGTCTTTGCTCATAAATTTAATTATTTTCTTATATTGTTTCTTTTGTTTACAAAGTAGCTCAGAGAATACAGGATTTGAAAAACTGCTAGAAATTAAAGAGTGTTTGGTTAAAACTAATTAACTTATACGAATTTTTCAGATTGCAAATCTAACATTTCGGAAAAGAATATACTATTAAATATTCTAAACGGGTATTTTTTAAAACTGCCACATAAACGTAGCGCCGCCTGGGATAACCACTGAGCTGACTTTGTTGTAAAAGTCTTATAGTCCTAATAGTCATCCTGGCAGAAGGGATTATTTCTTCCATATAAAAATATAAGCATTACAAGGGCATACAAGGCCTGTGTATAGACATAGATATGTTAATTATAAATATTGTCTTGTATAAGGTACATTAGATACTGAGACATAATCATGACAGTTATGCGCACATTTGAACATTATCACATTTCATATTTACAATACTGTTACTGAGATAATCACAGCAAACTTGTAATTCAGATAAACATTGGATGGAATTTCTGCTATTTTTAATTGCTTTGCAACATTATTTTTAACAAGTACATGCAAAATGGATAGTAATATGTTTACAATTACAATAGTTTGTGCTTATACAGTCCAGTTACTACTCTACGGGGCGAGATATTTTTCTAACGTTGATTTTGCTATTGTTGTAACACTAACAGAAATTTTAATATTTTTCGAAACGAAAAATGTGTTTTGTTACTTTAATATATTTATCAATAGCATATCATACCATCCAATAATGTCAATGGCTCTCACAGTTATTATAAAATCTTGAAACTGAATTCAAGATGTCATTATTATTAGTCCAAAGGGATTTAGTCCCGAAGGACTATTACTTTCGTTTTGCGATTTTGCGTCGATTCACTCTGAATGCCCGTTTCACTTTTCAAATTGTTGCCACTAAATGTTATCACTCTGCATTAAATTTTAAAAAATGAAAAATCTGCATAAATGTATGCATGTTTCTCGCATTGTGATAAAACCTAGAGCCATCGAATTTTGAATGACGTAATCCTACTGCGAATATGGGCATCTGGAAGCCCTAATTTTGAATTTGAAATTTGCTTTATTATCGATTTTATGTTTTGTAACATTTCAACGAATTTCTGATTAACAAACTAAATGATTTCAAAGCGAGCAATGGCAACACTGTACGGAAAAAAAAAAACATTTTTATCTCCAGCGCAAGAGACTTACGGAAATTCTAAAGATATGTTCATTTTAAAATGATTTTGCGATATTGATTTTGAACTGAATTTTATGGTTTGAATACGTAGTACATGATATTTAATAAAAAAAGGTAGCACACGAAACGTTAAAAAAACGCGCCTTTGGACGTAATTTAAAATCTGAAATCTTTCAGATTTTTTTAATATTATTTTAATCCTTTTGAAAATTACTAAGTTCCAGAGGAAACATGCAACGTTTATAAGAATAAAATGTTCTAATAAGCTAATTATTTCTCTTGTCATAGAATAACATCTGCTGTTGCCAACTCATAAAACGGAATCTTTACCTTAACTTAACTAAATCTAAAACTCAACTCAAAAATATTTTCAATTACAATTTCAAATGTTATTTGCATCTCAAAAAAACATGTTGTAAATATGATTTTAATATTTGCCCTTCAACTTGGAAATTCAATTCATAGACTAAAGCTTTACTAAAAACATATTCATTTTATTGTGATTATGGGTACATTTGCATTAAATAAAATTAAAACTGATGAAGTTGTTCGTTTTAATATTATAAATTAGCATTTAGTTTAAATTATTAGCTTTTTTCGTCATGAATGTTTTAAAGTAACATGTATAGCGGGCCGAATGCACGACCTGAAAACAGCTGAAGGGCCAGAATTTTCTCCTTCTTTCTTTTTGTCTTTTTTTTACTCCAAAGGGGCTTTGTCCCTGAAGGACTATTGTTTCCGTTTTGCGATTTTGCTTTATTCTCTATAAATATCCGATTCACTTTTCAAATTGTTGCCACCAAATGTTATCGCCCTGTATCATATTTAAAGAAATTAAATAATGAAGAATCTGCATAAATGTATGTCTATTTCTCCAAATGTGATAAAACAACTGTACCTAGAACCATTCAATTTTGAATAAAGTACGTTTCCACCCGAATATGCGCATTGGAATTTGGAATTTGGAATTTGTTTTATTATCCATTTCATACTTTTTAAACCTTTAACGAATTTTTGATAAATAAACTCAACGATTTAAAAGCAAGCAATGGCAACACTCTACGACGGGAGGAACCTTTTTATCTCCAATTCGCGGAAATGTGTATCGGAAATTCTAAAGATGTGCTCATTTTAAAATTATTTTGCGATATTGCTGTTGAACTAAATTTTATGGTTTAAGTGTGAAGAACATGATATTTAATAAATAAAGGTAACACACAAAACGTTAAAGAAAACGCCCTTTTGGACGCAATTTAATATCTGAAATCTTTCAGATTTTTTTAAGACCAAAGGGCGTTAACCCAGAAGGGCTATTAATTTCGTTTTCGCATTTGGTGTTGGTTCACCATAAATGTCGGTTCATTTTTCAAATTTTTGCCACCAAATATTAGAACCTTGTGTTATATTTAAAGAAATTAAATAATGAAGAATCTGCATAAATTTATGTATGTTTCTCGCATTGTGTTATAAAAGAACGGTACCTAAAGCCATCCAGTTTCGAATAACGTAATTCTTCACCGAATATGGGCATCTGGAAGCCCTAATTTGGAATTTAGAATCTGTTTTATTATCGATTTCCTATTTTGTAACATTTTAACGAATTTTTGATTAAGAAACTCAACGATTTCAAAGCGAGCAAAGGCAACACTGTATGGGGGGGAAAAAACCTTTTTATCTCCAGCGTGCGAGACTGTGTATCGGAAAATCTAAAGATATGCTCATTTTAAAATTATTTTGCGATATTGCCATTGAATTGAATTGTATGGTTTAAGTTCGAAAAACATGATATTTAATAAATAAAGGTAGCACACAAAATGTTAAAATACGCCCCTTTAGGCGTAATGTAAAATCTGAAAGCCTCCCTTTTTTTTTTTTTTTTTTTGGGTGTGTGTGTGTGTGTGTGTGTGTACAAAATGAAAACTTTTTATTAACAATATGTAGCATCTTGAATAAATTTTTGAATTTCGCTTTTTAAATATAACCCAAAAGTCTGAAAGGTTTCAGACTTTAAACTCACCAACTCTCTATCGGAAATTACAAAAATATGTTTTTTTAAGTATTTGGTTATTTTGCTGTTGAAACACATTTTATGTAGCGTAAACGCCAAGAACGTGATATTTAATAAATAAAATAAACACACGAAACGTAAACGATAAAAAGACAAAAAAAAAGTTTTGCAAAGCCACCTTGGTAAAAAAAAGTTGAACATTGATAGGATGAACATGAAATTGTGTCCGAACACTTAACGCTGCACCAAGAATTCTAAACGTATACTGCTATGCTGCTTTTAAAATTTTTGTAATTTTGCTGTTGACTTGTATGTAGCGCAAGTGCGAAGAAAATTCTGCTTAATAATAAAGCTAAAAAGACAAAAAATTATGAGTTAGTAGGAAGGAGTGTAACACCAGATTGGTAGACCGCAAGCTTAGCAAAAGCGTAAAAAAACCTTAACAAAGCATTTTGTGTGACCGTTAAAATCTGAAAGCGTTCAGATTCTTCTTTAGCTTTTTATTATTAATTTTTTGTGTATTAACTTATTAAATATCACGCTCTTCGCACTTATGCCACATGAATTTCGACTCAACAACAAAACGGCGAAATATTTAGAAACATAGTATCTTCAGAATTTCCGACAAACGTCTCACGCCTTGGAGGTAAAAGTGTTTTATTCCGCACAGTGTTGCCACTGCTCGTTTACAAACTGTTGAGATTATTAATGAAAAATTCATTAGAACTTTACAAAATATGAAATAAATAGTAAAAAATTAACGTCCTTCTATGAAAATATTGAATATTTTTAAATAGATAGATCATGAATTTAATATAATTTTATTATTTAAATCATTTCATTTCAAAAGTAAGAAATGAAATATTCTCAAAACCTGCATCTATTGCTTTCAAATTGCTTAGTTGTTAGTCTACGACAAACAGATTGATCAGTTACAGCTGCTCAATTACAATATCTTCAATAGTTATAAAAGGACCGAACCCAAATGTCGGCAAATTCGACGATTTGGCTATTTATTGACCAATTTGGCGACAAAAATTAGTCTCCAAAACCATCGCCATTTTGGCGATACCTCGCCAATTTAGCGAGATAGCCATTTACTCAATGTTAAATAAACATGCCCGTGTATTCGTATTTTTCTGCCAGAGCATCATTTCTTTCAAGCATTTAATGTTACATTTTACAAAAAATACTATAGTTTCATATACAATTTCCTTAAAGTTATTTACATATATACAAAATCTGTAACAATATTATACGATATAGCATATATAGTATAAGTGTGTGTGTGTTATTATTAATGTGTGTGTGTTATAGATTTATTATTAATGCAGCAGTAACACTTTCAGCTTCAGTTACGGTCTGGAGATGCAAGAGACATTATCTGTTATTCTCGAGAGATTCTTATCTTAATTGCTAGGAAGTAATTATCTCGATGAAAGCGTTTTGTATGTTCAATTCATGATAAGCTGCTTATCACGGACATTATGGAGCAACGGCGAAATGTAACAACGTTGACTTTTGATTTGGTTTTAAGCAACAGTAAAAGAAAGTTAGAGAAAATAGGAAATAGACTAGGGTTAAAATTTATTGCATATTTATTTATAGAAACATCTCAAAGAAAGGCAAAGCGAAAATAATGTAAAAAAATAGCTTTCGACGACTGTGAATACAAATTACGATACGTATAACAAACAACTAAAATCTTTTTTCTTGTATTAATTATTTTATACTCTCAATTCACTGACATGGTTTCAATGATTGGCGACTCACTGCAGTTGGATTTTTTCTTTCTCGAATAAAAGAAATAGCAGTGTGTCAGCAACAAAACCCGCATTAAGAGAGAACGGGCCGTGACGAAGTACGACAACCACGTCGGTTCCGACAAAGCACAAATATGGTTTGCATGGTTTGGACGAACATTTCATTGCTTATTGAGTTCTTTGATGGGCCTTGAAACTACGCTGCTCAGATACAAAGCATTTTCATTCCTGCATCATATTTTAAAAAATAATTTAGAAATCGTTATCTCTTACATTTATTTTATATGGTGATTTTCTTAGACATGTACAAACTTCAGAAAGGGACAGGTTACTCAAAGACGATTCGGAATTACATAGCAATGTAGCAGTGAAGACACGGCCCTCATGTGATTCTGTGCAGAGAAGGCAACACACGGCACGAAAGTAAGAGCGTGATGTGTCTAATATTTTAATAGGGTACAGGTATAAGTAGGGGAACACCGAGTATTTAGAAATAGGTGTTTCAGTTGTTGTCCCCGTCTATTAACGGAGTTGTCTATTAACTATCTAGGTACACCAATGCCCTACAGGGGCCTTAGGGTCTCCATGGTTCGAAGCACCCTACAGAAACATTCAGTTCACTGCACAGCGCAAGTCCTGCCACTGCCAGCGGTACCTGGGCTCTCTTCCTTTTGCCCGGGTTGCTTTATTGCAATACAAAATTTATATAACTACGTTAGTTCTTTTACTCATATGACATTCGAATACATTTGTCATATATGGCTACATTATATTTATCTATGGCTTCAATATTTATAATTTTGTTTTTCACTAGGTGGTTAAACATTTCATAATTCTTCTTAGTTAAAATTTCATTGTCATCTAAATTATATACTGTAATATAATCGTTGTTTACAAGTATTTACATTTCTTTGTGTTTGTAAGTTGTTGTTATAAGAGTTGAAGATCTTTACGTTATTTGGGTGCACATAGTTCTTTCCCTTTATAGCTAGATTTAATATTATTACTTACATGTTCTTTTTCAGATATATATTTTTCATTGCATAGCGCACTTCGTTGGGTCTTTTTAAATGCGCACCTTCTGTTATGGGAAAGTAAATGTTCCGTATCGTCTCTTCCTCCACATATGTACATGTCTGATAGAAAAATTTTCCTTTCATAGAAGTATGGAGAAAGTAATATTTAAATCAGCAAAGCGTTACGTCGTAATATTTTAATCAGAAAATCGTTACAGTTGTGTAATTCAGAGATCATAGTAAGTGTTCGAAGTTACAGGTACAAGCGGGCGGGAACCAGAATTCATACTGATGTGCAGGTATAATCCCGCCGCAGTAACTGAGCACTCCCACCCCAATTTTGAGGCAGAATATCCGGGGGGAGAGTGTTAGGGCTTTTAATTTTTATTATTTTCTTAAAAAGATATATTTTTAGAATTCTTAAACTGATTTGTTTTTATACCTACGATTATTAAAGATAATTTAAATACTGAAAGTGGCAGTTAAGAAGCTAACAGAAAGCTATATCCTGCAGTTTTTCGAAAATTTCCTATTTATCTGCATTCAAATACTAATAACGCTCGTTATTTTGTAGAATCATTTTATTTATTATTATTTGTAGAATCATTTTATTTATTATTATTTGTAGAATCATTTTATTTATTATTATTTATAGAGTCATTTTATTTATTATTATTTGTAGATTCATTTTAATCGCATATAGTAACAATTAATTATAACTGGAGGAAACCAAAATATGGCTGAGTGGTAAATATGAAATGGTTAGATTCTAAGTGAAGCAATGAATTTATTCATAAACTATAAACGTATTTATGGGACGATTATGCACAGTGATACATATAAGTCTGCAAACCATAGCTGCAGTTATAGCATCATTTTCCGTTATTTATCAAGCAACAATAACAAATAAGATATCGTTAAAAAAGTTATATAAGCTTTTATTTAATTCATTTATGGTTGGAAATTTTGTTATCGACTTTTTACCTGTTATGCTATCGAATTCAAATTTTGTACATACACTGTTTTTTGATGAAAATACAATGTGGTGAAGCGATTTTTTTTCAAAATATAATTCAGACTTTCTTACATAATGTTTAAACGATTTTTCGCACATATCTTCGTTTATCTGACAAACTAAATACATTAGAATTTTATTGTTTTTATTGTCCAAAAGAGCTGGAAACAAACTTTTAAATAATACTTTTATGAAACTTGCAGTTAAATTTCTGAACTTTTTGGCGAATTTCGAAAATCGCACGATTTTTTTCGAATATTTAACGTCTATGGTTTTTAAATTTAAAATGCATCAGATTTTATAAGCTTTTTCTAACTCACTCATGATGCCTGTAGCCACAGTCGAAACTTTGGCACTACCTCGTCATATCATAACAATAAATTAAATAACTATCCTTACAGAATTCATCTACAGTTTTATATCACGAATAATAAAAGCATTTGTAGTACTTTATACATTTATAGAGATAATGGCTTACACTTTAAATAATGCAATTAAATGAATAAATAGATTTCGTTATTTAGGCGCTAACAACTTTATAATTCATGATATGAAATTGCAGATGAATTCTGTAAAAATAATTATTTAATTTATTATTCACATTAAACTATATGATAAATTACTTTCTACTTTGAGTTCATTAATTATTTTGTGAATTTCGAATAAAAGCTTATTTTTAGAAGCGGTTTTTAATGTTTTGTAGTGTTATTTTAAGTTTTAATAACAGGTTATAAATCAAATTATTAGATTGAAAAATCGTTTTCTGGCAATGATTAGTCACTATTTAGACACACGGCAGTGTGTCAGCCAAATTCGGAACAGACGGAAAAGAAAACAGTGAGACACAAGCCATGTGTATCTTAAGGAAACATTTTAAACGACTTTCGACCCGCATTCATCAAGAGCTATTAGACCTATAAACTTGCAATTTTATATGTCTAACAGAGCTCCCTTGAACACCTGGAATCCCAGATTTTATTAAGCTACATCTTATAGTTATGGAATTATTAAGGTCGGAATTATTAAGGTCTGATTTTTATGACTCACTAATCAAAAACCTAGACCACTTCTAAATGACTTAGATATTTGAAATTTGGCATCAAGATATTAGGTATATATATAAAGGAAAAAATCTAAAACTTCAAAAAAACTAGATTAATATCGAGGTTAAACCAAATAATACTCATAACAAGCATTTGACAACGTCACCAATAGATGACGTCGCATCGATAGCCAGCTTCCGGGCCACTCAGATGCTAATCAACTTTGCCGAAAGTGAAGAATAAAAACTTGTTTATAATAAATTAAATAAATGATAAAGTGGAGGTTGGCTCTTTTTTCATTTTGGTAGTGGGTTCGGACCTAACTAAAGCGATAAATTAACTACAGAGATATCGCGAAATGAATGTAAACAGCTTTCAAACGATAAAAGCGTTACCGTTTAGTAACTCAAATTTAAGTAACGAAACAGATGCCAGATGCAATTAAAACAACAGAAAATAAAAAAGGAAACGTGAATCTACACTTTAAAATAAGATATGAGCATTTATATAGTTTAATATTTAAAAATAGCTGTTTAAATTACTGTTTGCATTTTTACGTCCCTTTAAGAATCTAAAGCTTCAAAAAACCAGTGCAGCGTAAAAGAAAAAAAAAATGAAGATCACGTATTTATTTAGACCCTTTTTCATTTACGTGTCTAAATAAGAACAAAACCTTAACATAACATTAAGCTTTTCAAAAATTATTGGTACCATAACAACAACATAAATGTAAAAAAGGGACCAAATTCGGGAGAAACGACTTTCGGCGAAGTCGGTGTCACCGACAAAAGGGTTGGGATCTAACTAACGGCAAGATCCACAGCAGTTCCTTTAATCATAGCTGCAGGAATGTGCAGCGTTCTTCAATTCATTTAAAAAACAATTTATTACTGTCTTTGATATCGGATTTCTAACTTGGCAAGTCTTTTTTGAACGTAATTTATTGACAATTATTGTTTTTTTTGTCATTCTTGTATAAAAAGAAGGCAAACAGCCTGTTTTATAACTTTTCAAAATTTCAAATCTATATAACAAATATATTTTTGGATCTATTAAAGTGCCGTAAAAGAATATAAACATTACATATTGTAATAAAGTTAAGAAAATCAAATGTTAAACTGAAGTGCCGAAAAAAAATGTATATAAACTAATGGAATTGCACAAATTTAAAAATGAAAGACTAGCTTTCATTGCAAACAATTTGAAACACTAATCACTTCTTGTTTTGAGATACTAGCTGTACAGAAGCGATAGGAATCATATGATTTAATAATATAATAACCTCGAAAGTAATATGTCTGCAAGCGATGCGATAGCCGGCAGAATCGCTCCCCGCTTCTGCTTGAGACTGCAACATGTTTTTTAAAGAAATGAAAAAAATCCTTCCATTAAAATATTTTTTAAAATTCTTATTTTAAAATTGGGCAAAGCGTTTGCTTTTTGATCTGAAAAAATTTCAAAACTTTATATCTGGTACATTTTAAATGCTGAAATTTTAAAATCGTTGACGTCAAATAGCCAAAAAAATGGGAGAGATTTTTGAAAATTCACCGAAAATTCAGAAATTAAGTTACAATTTTCATACACGTTTCATTTAAGGGATTTCTGTCGTTCTATTCAATAGTGCAAATAGTAAAACTCTAATATTTTTTATTTTCGTAAAACGAAGATATATGCGAAAAATCCTTTTAACCTTAAATAAAAATACCTAAATCGAATTTTGAAAAAACAAATGCTTCACTACATTGCATTTTCATCCATAAATAGAGTCTGTATGAAATTTGAACTTGATAGCTTATCAGGAAGTAGTTTAAAAATCAATTACAAAATTCCGATCACAGTGAAACACCACGAGCGAGATAAATAAAAACAATTTATAAAAATAAAATCTATAATCTATCCAATATGATCAGAGAGTTCATATAAATCACTCCAGAATCTACCTTTCCAGTAAATCTCTTAGCCATCCAGCTTCTATTTCAAAAATTACAAAACAATTTTGACCAATGTGTATTTGACCAAAAAAATGGGTGAAATCAATAGTACTTTCTCTAAAATTCAAAGTATTGATTTTTTAATGAGCCTTTGAGTGTGCTAACTGCTTATTTCATAAGTACTAGCTCAGAGTGCGGTAATTCCTTATACCCCCCTCGAAAGGCGACTGCGGAGAGGCTCAATCGACCAAATCCAGGTGGTGAAGAGTTACTGCACACTAATTTTAGTTCGAGCACCATAGTGGATTCTATTGGACATTCAGAGCAGTAAACGTGAAAGCTCGCCTGTGCCCTGTCAGGAATTCTAACTACGGATCTCTGTTTACTAGCTGAATGTGCTAATAACTTACATCACAAGAACTCAAATGGGGGAATGTAATAGTTCCATTAGGAAAATATTCAAACAAGAAAATCTTTTCCGTCGTTTGGATATAGGAAAACATAAATGAGGACGCTTCGAAGTAGAATGTACCACCACACTTTGTCTGCTTCATTATTCTATATATAATTATTGTTGCAAACGTACGGATTCGTAATAGGTTGAATGCACATAGGTTAATAAAATTTATTTTATCGAAAGAAACCCTTCAAAGATCTGGAACTTTCCACGAGATCGTACAACTCTTCACAATATCACGGAATACAATCAGTACTTATATTTCAAACTTTATATATATTTTATATATATATAAAGTGCAGCTAAAGGAAAAGCTCCCCGGAGATATCTCAGTACTCCGAACTCACGCCGAGCTAACAGCTAACAGCAACAACTGAGAGCAGATGCTCTCTCCGGTCTTATATAGTTTTTACTCGACAGCCGAGGCATTTCTAGCACTTTCCGCTACTCGAAATTACTGGAAGGTAATACGAGGTGGAGTTACGGTTATAGCTAATAAAGTGATCAATTACATTTATTCAGCTACAATACCTATTACGGTGATACAGGAGACGGACCAAAATGTCGCCAAATGGTAGCCAAGTTTGGTGGCATTTGGTAATTTGTTATCAAATTACCGAGATACCTATTTACTCAGTGTTAAATAGACTTGCTCCTGTGTTCTTACTTTTCCGCCATAGCTCTTCTCTCTGGACTATTTGTTACATTACGCAGAAAAATACAACAATTTCACATATAAGTGCATTAAATATTCTATCCATGTGCAATATTCGTAACAGTACTTTATGAACAATAGTAACACATGCTAAGAGTAACACATGAAATTTACACATTAGCACATTAGCTAATGCTAATGTAACACATGAAAGAGGGTGTTAGGTAGTGTCGCATCTGGAGAACCTCAGCATCTCAGCGTGCCGGATGCCTGAACAAACTTGATAAAGTTGTCATTTAGATCATAAAGAAAAGAGGCCCATGAGGGCTTACACATGAAGCCTTTTCTCTGCCACCGACGGCTCTGTTCATTTGTTATGTTTAAATTAGCCACTTCACAGATGTAAAGAGATTTACATCTACATTAGTATCACACAATGCGAGGTGTGAGAAAAAAATAACAGATTCAAAAGCCCTTTTGTTGATCTTTTCTTCCTTTTTTTTTCTTGTGAAATAAATATTAAATAGAAGCGTTTTTTTAATAGTTTGCTGATTACACTGAACATTTCTCGATGCCTAAAAATTGAGTTAGAAAATGCGTCACAGATTTAAAATCTGGTACAAATTTAAAGCAATGAACTTAATTGTTATCTGATGCAATAACGGTAAAACTTTTTTAAATAGCCAATAAAAACATTTTCTTATGAAAACACTGATTTATATATTGACAACTTTATACTGATATTCATGCTTGATAAGTAAACAAATAAAAACAAAAAGAAAGTAGTTTTAAAAGTAACGAACATAAGAATGCGCTTATACATTTTTTTCAATCTAAAAATAAAAAATTAGCTTTAAATACTAAACGAAAAACTAGTTTTGAACACCTCATGAAAGAAAGAAGACTACATAGACACAAAAAACGTCGTGGAATTAAATTGAAGCACATGCTACTGAATTTGCCAAAAATAGCATGTGATTCTGATTCTGAAAATTTTGAAAGCCCAATTTTTTTATTACATTATCAATGAGAAAAAAGCTTCAGTTCTTGAAATAGACCAAGTATCCTATGACAAATCAATTTTGTTCCAACACAACAGTGAAACTTTAAATCAGGTAACCAGAATAATAGCCTAAATCCAATAAAATTGTAAGGGAAAATGCAGTTAGCCGACAGGACATTTAACAGACACTCGATTTAGTCGGCACAGACGTTTAGCCGACTGCGCATTTAATCAATACAGAGAGTAGTCGACAGCATGTTTAACCGACAAAACATTTTGCCGGCAGTACATTTAGCTAGCAACGCGTGCATTTAGACGAAACATACGACAGTTATTTAGTAAAAAATACAATTTATCCATATCTATCCAACTATTTAATTTTCCTATCAGTTATAAAAATTGCACGGATTATCTATAAGTTCAATTTTGAAGTCATTTTCTCACTTATCGGTAAAATTTCTTAAACATGAATCGTATGTTCGGAAAGAAGAAAGCAACAAATGTTGGTATCTAATCACAATCGGACACTTAATCATAATTTTGACTTTGGATCTATAAAAATTATACGTAATGCTTCTTCAGTTAGTAAACTGGATTTCCTTGAATTCGTTCATATAAACAAAATTTTTCCTTCTTTATTTAGTGACATTAATTTTCCGTCTTGCTCTTTCCAGTGCTTTGAAAATCCTATTATTATTTTTTTAAGTTTCATGACTATTTTTCTCGATAAATCACGCTACATTTGTTTTCTCTTTTGCCCCCATTGTTTTCCGTATAAAATCCTATCGTTCCTCTTACTGCTAAAATTTTCTTTCCACCTCTGAATGCAAGGACTGCTCTCGAAACTGACTTTGTTGGTACTGACTGATCAGTGCCAACAAAAGATTGCTATACTGTCTAATTTTAAAATATTTGCATTGTATAGCATTGAATAAAGACAAAAATGTAGTACTTGTCCATAATCCTTCTCGTTGTATATCTTGGAAAGGGCCTTTTGTCTGATAAATATGAAGAAATTTTATTAAAACACTGTCGCTTGTTTTTATCTAAACGTACGCATTGTCACCTAAAAGCGTTGTCAACTAAATGCCCTATCGGCTAAGTGTTCTCTAGATATAACTGTAGAACTTAAAAGATAGTTTTCAGTAGTTGGCTTATTTTATACAAAAATTAGTTCTCAATTAGGTTACCAGAACTTGAAAAAACATTTTTTTCAACCTGTTTTTTATAAAGAATAGATAAATAAAATTATTTTATTATACATATTACTGAAGGTTTTTGTCAATATTTTCGAGGTAAAAACAGATATGTGTAATAATTTGCTAAATATCTCAAATTGTTTGAATTATTTTATTCTTTGCTACGCTTTTCTTTACAGAATATCTTTCCTCATTTACAAAACACTCGAAGAATTTTTATATTATTAAAGAATATTATTTACTCTTGCTTTTAATAAATTTTGAAAAGAAAATTGACTGGGAAGTTGGCTTTCATCGACAATTTTACCAGATCCCCGATAACTGAAAAAGTCGATAAATTTAAAGCCTCTAATTCTGACCAATGAATACCAATAGTTCGATCCAGGATTATCCAGGTGAAGGGGGTCAGCTACATGAATATTTTCATAGATTCCTTCATGTGTAACATGATTATGAGCTAGTTTCTCTTTAAAAACGCTCCATCCTTTTCGTAGGATAAATAATCCTTACTCGAATGCAGAATCGGATTTCTTAGTTTAATATTAATGTGTTTCTTTCGATGTGTCTTTAAATGTTTAATGTGTTTTTCAATGTGTTTCTTCATATTCTCACTCTCAGAATACTTACTTGGTCAGAAATTGAGCATAGAATGGTTTGCTTTTGTAAATCATACAGTTATGCAATTTTTGGATAAAAATGTAAAGAATTTTTTATCATGCACTCGGTGATGTATTTTAGATTAATAATTCTGAGCGAAAGCGTAACTACAAAATTATACCTACAATAATTTTATTTGGTCCGAAAATTAAATTTTTCACATTATTTGAGGATCAGAGTTGTTATGTTAATTAATTTTTAATATTTCATTGAAAAATTTTTTAACTCGCGAAACATTATCAAGCATTGGAAACTTTTTAAATGAAAATATATTGAATTTCTTTAATCTAATTTTTTATAATTTTTATGCGTAAATTTCTTCCATTTTATGCTGTTCTGTACTTATTCTTTAACTGATAATGATAACTAAGTAAATTTCCTTCATCCAATAAATTTGTGATAAGATTCCTTCGCATTCCTGAAATTTAGTTTTAATTTATATTTCGAATTTCATTCGAAAGTTTCTGTAATTGTTATTTTATTATATTTGATGAATACTAACACACATTTCATTGCTGTCGTCTTCATCATTTTCTGTATTACATTTACTCTTATAAGAATTACTGTAACATACAATTAAGCTAAACTATTTCTTTATTTTCGTAAATTCATTATGTACTATAAAAAGTCAAATAATTTTTAGGAGAAAAACAAAACCTAATAGATTTTTATGAATAACAAAATTTCTATCATAAAATTATACTATAAAAATTAACCTTAATCTAGAGACGGTTTTATAAAAAAAATTTATCGATTTCGACGAAACCCCTCTTCTTCTAGAAGCAAATCCTCATTGGCTTGTTCTTTCGAAATTCGTAGAATTTTCTTTAAAACTAGTGTCAACCTATGATGAAGTTCTAAGGTACTTTCTCTTTCCTTACCGCGTGCCGTCGTGCTGTAATTGGAACCATAACTGGCTAGCAATCAGACGATCTAGAGTTCGAGTATCGTCAAGGACATTCCACACTTTTCATACTTCCTGCTTCGACAAACATAATGACTAATAGGTCTGCCTAGTTTCAGTGACAATGAAATGTGTCTCTTCTATATACAGTTAATTGTCTCCTAACGAAAATTAATCATTTATGGCTCTTAACAGAAAAAATAACTTTTTCTGTCAAGATTTTTAGAAAAATAACTTTTTCTGTTAACAGATTTTCGTTCAGAATAAAAGGTTAACAGATCAAAATCACATCCAATTTTTGGTTTTATTTTCATTTTGTTTCTGTTTTCATTAAATTTCTAACAACACTATACTTGTACATTTTACGCAGAATATAATTTACATTAAATTTTAATTCTATCAAAGTTGTTATAAAAGCACTAATCTCTGAAACCTTTCATAGTTGACGTTGTCTTTAAATCTAATTATAGAACACGGCACACCCTTAAGTTCGATCGTTTTTATTTTAGAGGGATGAAAGATGTCAACGTTCTACAAAGGAGGAATCATTAACAAGTACTTTTCAGCCAAGATAATGACTTTGTGATTTATTAGAGAAGGATAGCTGCAAAAATGGATCTTCCATTAATGTAGGTGATAACGAGATGCGAATGAGGACTACGAAGATATGATTCAAAACCTTGCTTTGAATAAAATAATATAATCACAGCTCACCCATGTGTTGTAATTAAAGTAAAATAGCTGGCTCAAAGCAGATTCAGGATGCACTGTTAATATTCTGCAGCGTGCTCACTAGTGCGATCACGCGAAATTCGATTAAGAAAGGTTACTTTACAAAACTTTCAGTGAAAGTCCTGGGGCGGGGTCCAATGAGATGTGTAGACAAAGATTCTTTTTTAAGGGAACAGAATAAAATGTGCTAATTTTATTAGATTTTTCTCTTTCCTGATGACTGAAAAGCCCCTGAAGAAGAAACACAGCCACGTCTATCGATTTTCAATTTTTGATTTTGAGGACTTCCTACAACGTCTTATGCTACCTTTAAGAAGCATTATAACATATCGTGTATTCTTTAAAAATGTTATGAAACTAAAATCTAAAAAACAAAAACTAAAATCTGTAATTGATGATACTTAAATAGGCTAGTTATATTGGGACATCAGATACATGTATAAACTATGTCTATTATAGTGAGATTTTTGCATTAATGTGAATTCAGTATAATTGTTCTATTGATAACTGAATATAGCTCTGTATTGTGATGAGCTTAGGAATCTTAATGAAGCAACAATTGTTTTTAAGATGGAATTCAGCACTGACTTCCTTAAGCCTAATAAATTTTTGTTCCGAAAGGACTCTTTTATTTAGATATAAGAAATATAAGTAATAGTTTCATTTACGTTACTTCTGCTTAAAATCTCTGGAAATAATTCAGCGGTTAATTTTTGACAGTTTTTATTAGCAATTTATATCTACTGTGCAGTAGTAGAATTACTATCTATTATGCAGTAGTAGATTATGCAAGAATGCACTATGCAGTAATGCATGAATGCAATGTACAGTATGAATCTACTATGCAGTAGTTTATATCTACTATACAATAGTAGACTTTCGAAGGCTAAATACCATATTCGTCTTCAGCTGTGAATTAGTAAATTCAAACTTTTGCGCTCAAATTATAATTAAAAACATATTTATTGATGGCAGTAACTCCTTTTTAAGAATTCTGAAACGCAAATTATTTCATATAGTTGCGAGCTACGGGATGGTTTATGTTTCATTAAATAATAAGTCCAGATAAGCAGAAAGAAATGAATCATTTATTCACAAAATATTCCTGCTTATCTGGACCAATTATTTAAAGAAAGAAAAATCACCTCCTAGCATGCAACAATATGAAGTAATTTGCGTTCCAGATTTATTCAGAAGATTCAGAACAATTCAGAAAATAATCACAATGAATAGTACACACAGCACAATAATGGCTGGAAACAACTCAAGGAGAGCATGGATATTTAGTTATTCCTTCTTAGCAAACGTAATAAATCGTAAAATTCTTCAATCATTCTAAGGATAAACCTTATTTCGTAGTTCAGCTAACCTCTAGGTATCATAGCTGATTCGCAGCTGATTTATCACACTGAACTCCTTACATCTTCGATCCGCATTTACATTCTGCTCTGGAATTTTTTGAAAAATAGGTCGTAGGGCTTCGAAAATGTGTTTTCATAAATCTTCCAGAAAGTCTCCAAATTGGCGAATAATCTCCAAATATCGCCAAGATCCTTTGGGAATAAAATTTCTTTTATCCCTTCTTAAGCCATTTTTACCATTTCAAAGCCGTTGCACTCAGAATTAAAAGCTCTGCAATTTTATGGAAAAAAACTTAAATATAAGGCACGTGACCAAAAATTACATTAAACACAAAATAAGCCATAAAATTACCATTCTAAAAAAAATAAATAAAACAGTGCAAAATACAGAAAATCAAAAATACAATTAAAAAGAATTAAAATATTTACGAATATTTATAATAATATATTCTACGAAGATTTGGGCATGACTTCCACGGTTTTCGAATAAATTCCTTTGCCATAAACAAAAAACATAAGAAATAAATTTGAGCATGGTTGAAAAGTGTTCGTGTTATCAATTCATAACATTTTTCAAGCTAAGGCAATTATGAAGAAATGTTAACTGCAGTTTTCAACAAATTCTGTTTCTTAAAATATTCAATTTAATTTATAAAAATTTTAAATCGCTTAATTTCAAATGATCGATTTTGTATTCTATGTTATGAATATTATCATCCAAAAATTAAGTATAGCAAAGTGATATTTTATTCATGATTCATGATAATCAATAACTTTAATTAGATCATATTTCCAGAAGTACATGGTGGCGCAAGGAAACGGGAAATTTCGAAATAACGTCATTTCCACGAATAAATTCATGTAACTAGTAATTTATTAACGGAAGTGCATGTATTCAGCATGCCATTTACGTTTTTACAATCAAAATGTCCAAAAGTGTCTCTTTACTTTTTAAAGATGACATCGGAAAGATGTGCTCCCATTTGGCGTTCACACTCTAACAGCCTGTTATGAAAACTCTGGAATGCGCGGTGTAGCAAATCTTAAGGAATGGCAGTGATTTCTTTTTCAATGTTCTCCTTCAGTTCATGGATTGTTGCAGGACGTGTACGGTACACCTTGCCTTTAAGATATCCCCATAGGGATATCTTAAAGGCAAGTCGTCACACTAAGATCAGGAGTCAATTTGTAGCCACACTAAGATCAGGAGTCAATTTGTAGTCGCACACACTAAGATCAGGAGATTCGCAGGCCATTCAATGTCACCGTTACGTGAAATAATGCGTCTTCCAAACAATTGACGAACTGCTGCCATCGATTGTCGAGTAGTGTGTGACGTGGCTCCGTCCTTCTGAAACCACATGTTTTCGATGTTAAGATTAAGCTCGTACAGTCTCGGTGTAAAGAATGTTTGAAGCATTTCAACATATCGAGCGGATGTTACTGTCGCTGCACTACCATCCTCACGTGTAAAAACACAAGGGCCGATAACATAAACACCATAACATGATACAGCACACCATATTGTGACCTTGGCGCTATGTAGTGGTTGCTGGTGAAACTCACAAGGATTGTCCTGTGCCCAATAACGAAAATTCTGGTTGTTCACGAATCCGTTTAGGTGGAAATGGGCTTCGTCTGATATCCATATGTTATTAAGGAAATTCGCGTCCTCGTTGATTTTAGCCAATATCTGACTACTAAACTCCATACGTGACGCTGGGTCTCATTCATGTAATTGTTGCACAATCTGCAACTTATAGGAATGGAAGTCTAATTCGTGCAGTATTCTTTGTAGGCTTCGTCGCTTAATTCCTAGCGAAGATGCAATGCTGTGGAACAGAGCGGCGAAGACTTCTCTCGATTGCAGTTCTAACAGCTTCAGTGTTCTTTGGGGTACGTATCGTTAGAATGCCACCTGGAGGTTTCTTTTTCAAGGCAGATCCTATTTTCTTCTGTATTATTAAACTATTATGAATCATTATATCAAGGTTGAAATACTAATGAGAATAAGAGATTTCTAAAGGATTATTACATCTGAAATATGGTAGAAAGCTAAGATAAAAACATCATTTAAAGCAACTTCTCTAACAGCTTCTTTCAATTAAGCCTACACTGATGTTAAGTCTACAATTAAGTCTACACTGATGAGTTTGCCCTTTAAATTATTTTAAATTCAGTTAGATCGCCAAAGAGTAACAATATTGAATTTTGAAAAGTAAGCTTTTACATTTATAAACAATAAATTCTGCCTTCGATACACAAGTCATTTGAATGAAAGGTACAAACGCAAATATTTTTTAACTTTTACAAAATCCTTCTTCACCAGTCTTTTACATAAGACAAGAACGGCCTTTGTTAACGCTTCCAAATTCATTAGACTACCAATAAATAGCGCAGTTACTGATCATTCTTAGATGATAACAGATATGAACTCCATCAGTGATATAGTTTATTTTCATTAATCATCATTTCCTTATCTCGTTTAAAACCTTTTTGGCGTAAATAAGATAAAAATATGTTAACACTAAATAACGAATCTCCCATTTTACACAAGTTTTTCTTATTGGGATAATATGCAGCCCTATGACTGGAGATAATGACTGTCAACATGCCATACCAGATAGGGGAAAAAAGGAGTACGAAAAAGCCTATACACCAAAACAAAAATCGTAGATGGCTTTCTAAAATATCGCTTTTCCTTCATTGCAAAAATCCCGTATCTTCTATTAATGTCTTTTCATCATAATAGTCTCGTATGTTCCAGCAAAATGGAAGTACACCTGAGATCACATAATAATAATAATAAAGATACTTATAATCACATGAAAATACAAGGTATGCTAAGTAATTTTTATTCATTCCCATTTAACACGAATCATTTTATGCAAAAGTTTTGCTCTGGCCCAATTGGTTTCTGTATTAATGGTGTTTGGTACAAAATGTAATGTCTGTTGTAGCTAACACGTTACTTTTATGTTCATTCTTTTCCAATTTTTTACCATAGTCTTGATCAGAATGCAGGTTAGGTGGAATTCAAGTAGCGAGCTAATGTGTAATTTAGAAAGAGAACTTTGGTAACGCGTCAGAAAGCAGTTTCTTTGATGAGCCATCCACCTGTATGCCGATCCGGTTTTACAGAACAGATCGATTAGATATGGCAGTTACTTGTAGTATTGTGCGCATTTAAGTGCTAGTGTTTTTGTTATCGGCTTTGTTAAATTTTAATTGCACTACAAGACATAGTTAATTTAGTTAAGTTTTACCTCTTGTCTGCATTCTTAGAACTTTAGGCTTTTAATTAAGTGCAAAGACTAGAAGTCCTCCGAAATACAGAAGATTGAATGATGTGTAAATTGGTAATTAATTAGATTGAACCTTGAAAAAGCATAAATATTTTATTAAGATTTTTCATGAATTTTCATATTTCTGATTATAGGAACAAAGCGAGCAGTTTCCGAATAATTTCTTCACTTTAATCATAATTTTTTTAATTTAAAATGTATTTTTTTCCTTTTATGCAGCGCTAGTTTGAAAAAAAAGATGTGAATTCATCATTTGCTTTCAATAATTAATTAATTATTATCAATAAAGATTACTATAAGATTTTGAATTCAAGTTCCAATAACGTAGGAAAGCTTCAGCGTAAATTGTGTTTTAAAAACTTTCTAACAAGGAAAGTTGATAAATTTCTCTTTTCATTCTACCAAGCGCAATTTTGGACTTTCTTCTTTCTTCAAACTGGCAATTAAATTACTCTTTAGTACCTTTCATCCAATGTCAAGCTCTCTATGCTAAATCTCAAATTCCCACATTTCAGGATTCATTTGTGAAACAATATGTTCAAGAAGAAGCCTAAAGAAATACCAGAGCTGAAACCAAATGAAAAAGTGAGATCCAATTTTCTTTTCCTATATTTTTTCAATAAAAAACATTAGTCATACTTGTTGCTTGTGAGATTCAAAAGTTTAATGAAATCCAATTATTAGATGGAAATTATTTTATATAAATTATTGATATACAGTATTCATAATTTTGTTAATTATTATATACAGATTAAATTACTTAAATGCTGTCAATAGCTCAGCCTGATAATAGGCTGTCAAGATTCTGCTTCAGTTTGGATTCGGATTCAGGAATTCTCAAGCTGTAAGCAGATCTATGAATATTGAGGCCTTTTGAAATGTCTTGATGAAATACCATTTTTTGTCGTTCAACGGATACGGTCTTTTGCAAAACCTGTTTTCTCTTAACTGTGTCCTCCATTGAAGTTAACATCGCATTGGAGTGCTTATGTGGTGTTGAGGACTGGATAGACAAGCTGTCAATGTCCAGTCCTATTTCTATTAAAATCAGTTTGTACTTTTAACTATCTTTCGTAGTGAAGTATTGGCGAGTCTTCCTTTTGAGATTTTTGCTTCATTCTGAAGTCACAGCTATGAATTTCTAGTATAATAATTATTCTTTTCTAATGTCGTATTTATGAATTACGAGGGCATTAACATTACTCATAGCTTTCATACGTTTCAACTGTTTAATTATTTAATTTTATGATTTACTTCGCGAAATTAAAAAATTAAATTTTATTTTATTATTTATTCAATTATTTAATTTTATGAACGAACAAAAAGTAAATATTTTTTTATTTTTGAAGAAATAGAATCACATAACTTTTAACTGAGGCAAGCTATCTAGTCTCTTTTCAAAATGTGCGATTGTATTAATTTTTATCTTAAGTTTAGCTAAGTTGCTGGAAAGTTGAAGTATTCTCAAACTTAATTTGAAATAACGTATCATGGCTACAAAAAATCTAAGGTATAAATTCGTATATCTATTTAAATTAGGGCTAAAAAACAACCTTAGTTTCGAGTAGATTTTGAATAAAATTATAAATTTTGAGAACAATCAGATGAAAGTTCCTTTTCTTCAGGAACCAAAAAAAATTGAAATTTGAGGAACAAACTTTTTTTCCTGCT